>PVIR01012303.1:0-45011 GCA_004026965.1 Petromus typicus
GGGAAAGGAGAGGGGTCTCAATTTGATGCTTTAACTGAACCCCAGCAGCTGACAGGTCATCTGTGCCAGCTGTAGAACTGATGAGACTTATCTATCAGGTGTGACTGTTTAAGTGAAAACCCCAGTTGTTCTAAATGAGAAGAAAAAAGTTGCAATCTGTGCCCTCTGCTGGGGACACTCCTGTAGGGCTGCTTTTGGAGGGTGAGAATAACCACTCATCCAAGGAACAGCCCGGAGGAGGCAGGGGTGGGGTATAGGCGTTCTGGAAATGGGGTTTCCCCAGCGTAGGGTGAAAAAGGGGAGCTGCTTGGCTGGGCTCAGAGAGACGGGAGGCTTTCAGCCGCTTTGCAGAAGCTGCCAATGTGGGCGGGCCTGGCCAGCAGAGCTGGCTGTGGATTGGCCCTGCCCGCTCACCTGCCCGCCTGCCTGCCCCGCATAGCACTTGCAGACCTGCCTGAACGCACATGATATAGCACTTGCCGATCTGCGTGTGTCCACAAGTGGCCGTGGGGAGAGCACTGAACTGCCTTTCCCCATCCATGTCCAAGTGCCACGAGAACTATGCAATTTAAAGGGTTGACCCACACTAGATGAAACTGGACTCGTACAACTCTTTTTATATTTTTTTATACTTGAAATGAAATCCTTTGCTTCTTTTTTAAGCGAATGATTGCTTTTAATGTTTGCACTGATTTAGTTGCATGATTAGTCAGAAACTGCCATTTGAAAAAAGAAGTTATTTTTATAGCAGCAAAAAAAAGAATACAGTTAAATGTATTATACATAATTTTGGAACCAAAGAGGCCAACAGATCAGTTTTAATTTTTATTAGATGGCAAGGCCATCTTCTATGAGGTAGGTGTTCTGAACAATCCTTTGAGTGGCCTGCCAATGTTTCAGGGTATAAATGGATTTTGTTTATTCAGTTTGATGTGTCTTTTCTATCCTCACACACCCAGAAGGTAGAGTAAAAATGACTATGGTAGAATGCAGGTGTGTATCCTTAAATCCTCATCTTTATGTTTATTTAATAAAGCTCCCTTTAGGTTCTGTTTCATAATAATTTAAAACCAAACAATTTCCCCATAGACTGGCTGTTAAAGTATTTTACGTCTGTGTACAGTTTAAGAAAATAAAAAGATTGAGTGCCACAGGCTTCCTGCCTTGTGTGATGTCTGGGCTGCGGGCCTGGGCTGGAGGTGGGCAGCTGGGAGGAGGGTCAGCCCAGGTGTCCAGCCTCTGTGCCAGCAGCCCCACAGCTCACTCCCGGCGTTCTCTGAGTCCTTGCCATGAGACGTATGGCACTCAGAAGCTAGGAAAGATGGCAGGAGATCAAAATGAAGGACAATTAGCAAATTCATGAATTACACATTTGTTTACCCTTCTAGTCCCAAGACTAATTATGCTCTACTGCGTGGAGGCTGCGTCTATTACCATTTGAAAGTCCCCCACCATGGGAGGAGATGGGCAGCCTGGTCAGTGAAGCCTTGGCCTCTGCTCCCCTTCAGGTGCTGGTGTGAACGACGGGAACCTGGAAGGAGCTTCTCACCTTGGGATAGGAGGGTGAACAGGAGGGCTGTGAGTGAGGTGATTGCCCTTCCTGTGGGGGCCTGAGCTTGTGGAAAGTGGTGATAATGATGGCTCAGCTGGGACCTCGGAGTGTAACGAGACACTTGTGAGTCCTGTTCTGCACAGCTTCTGTGCCACACATCTTCATTTGCAAAGGTCGGGATCTGAAGGCCAGAGAGTCCAGGGGCTGTGGCCAACCTACCTGCTTCCCCGGGAGGACAACAGTTCTGTATGTAGCCTTCATCTGAGGTTGGTCAGGCCCAGCAGCGCTGCACCACTCAAGATCTTCCCAGAAGTCTCAGAACATTAAGGCAACAATGAGGAAACAGAGGTTAGGCCAGACAGCTGGGGGCTGGGGCACAGACTTGATTCACACAGCCGCCTGGTGGCAGGGGCACTCTTCTGGCCTCTGTGTCTTTCCATTCATTGCCCTGTGTGGAGATAGTGCTGGGGTTCCTGGGGGGATGTGTTGATCTGCAAAGCTGTGAGTCAAAATAAACTTCACACAGGGCAGAAAAGGAAAATGTCACAATGTGAGGACTGGCCTCGCCATTCCGGGGAGCGGGTGTCACCTACTTGTTTCCTAGCTTTGTGTAATGAGCCTAGCTGCTGATGGTTCCAAGCCCTCCTCCTACCCCTGCGTCACTCCACTGTAGGATTTTTGTTTTGCTGGTGTAAGGCTAGAGGTGCAGCGTGATTACACAGGCCTCTGCTATTTGGGTTTGAGCACCTGTGGGTGTCTTCTGGAGCTCAGTTTTCCAGGGCTGGTCCTTTGGGTGCAGCAGTAGCTCAAGAGAGGATTTCAGAGTCACCAGAGTAAGGGCATTATCCTTGAGCAGCCCTCTGCTGCCCCATGCTGGCATGTGTCCCTGTGGGTTCCTCTTCAGGGCCACACAGCCTCCTGGATTCTTGTGGTCATAGACTCCTTTGTCCTTCTTTCTTCACTCAGCACTCTGTCCTGCTTTCCTATAGCTTTCTTCCCATTCTCTCTCCCAACCCCAGGGGGCTTTCTGGCCCTAGGGCCCTCCTTCTGGGACCTGAGGCAGGCAGCTCTCTCCACCCAGGCCTAGTGCCTCTGGCTCATTCGAAGGCATCCCTCCCTCCTACCCTGCCATGCTCTACTCACACTGGGGCCAGTGGGTTGGACAGAGCTGCACAGTCACTGTCCCAATCCCCAGCCCCCTTTAGTGCCAAGGGCCTCCTTCTTGCTGGCTGATCCTCTAAGTTCTCAGCAACTCAGTGGAGCCCACAGCCTGATCTGGGGGGCTCTGGAGGAGGAGGGCACTCACACTGTGCTTGTCTCCACTGTGTCCCAGTCAGGAAGACAGGGGAATCTGAGGACTCCTCAGTTTGTACTGCCTTTCCAGTCCCCTTGGCCTAGCTCAGAATGGGCTCCTGGGCTCCTGTGGGACAGCACATAGAAGGGGCTCTGAGGTGTCAGAGCTGTGCCCCTGATCCCGAAGATGTGATATGACGTTGTCTTCAGGACCCTGCCATGGTGCCAGGAGGGCCCTGGGAGAGGAGTTAGCAGCTCTAGCACTGTGGTTGGGCCCTGACCCACCTGGAAGTCAGATTGGCCCTGGGCAACACCTGCCAAGCCCTTCACAAAGCCCTGCAGGGGACTATGGGTGGGAATTCCCAGAAGGCCCTCAGGCCATCTTGCCTTTGACCTTGAAGAACCCTGCGATGGCCAGACCTGTGGGGATCCTCAATTACTGGGGGCAAGGACTCTGTGTGTGTGTGTGTTGACAAGGTCACAGGCTGCCACCAAGCCACAGAAACTGCTGTGGGCTGAGGAAAGCATGCCTTTGCAGATGAAGCATCGGAAACAAAACCCGTTTCTGTGAGCAGAGGCCCTGGGTGCTGCCCAGCCAGGCTGTTGGGCTTTCAACAGAATGCTTGGAGCCCAACACAAGCCTGCTGGTGGGGTTGAGTGGGGAGGTGGGGGCTGAGTACTATAAAGGCTGCACATGTGCAGTCATAATGTGTGCCACGGTGTGTGCGTGCATGCGTGAGTGCGTGCGTGCGTGCGTGCGTGTGTGTGTGTGTGTGTGTGTGTGTATGTGGTGGAGTGTGGTAGGGTACCAGGGGTGTGGACAGGGAATTGTGGGTGAGTTGGAGTGATGGGCTGTTTGGAGATAGTAGGTGTGTCTGCGTGTGCTGAGCATGTAGGGCTTGAGGCTGTGACTGTGGGCGTGTGCAGTTGGCTGTGTGCGTTTGGAGTGTGTGGTTGGCTGTTTCTAAGGTTGTGAGGTTGTGTGGGTGAGTGTGAGACCGTGTGTGGGGTGGAAGCCTGGCTGATTGTATGGGTGTGGTTGAACACTTGGCTGTGTGCACTTCTCCTCATTTTCATTTCCTCCTCCTCAAGTAGTAGTGTACCTGGACAACTGTGCACTTTGCCACTGGAGCAGTTTTTAAAGTTGTGCCCCTTTCGGTTGGCATCCATGATCCTCTTCACGCCCAGAAAGTGCTGGGCAGCTTGGGTTGGGTGGGCACCCGGTGCCCCTGGTGTGGTTCTCCAGTGTCTGTGGCCCTGCTCTGGCTCTCAGTGCCGGGCATTCCCAGGATATCAGCACTCTCAAAGCCAGAGGCCTTTGAAGGTAGGAAGGTGCCACCTGGTCATCAGCCTCTTCTGAGGCATTTACTGGGTGCCTGTTCTATTCACGTGTCATCTCGGTTTGGTCCTCACAGCAACCTGGGGGCCGAGGGGCACAGGGATCATTAGCCTCATTTATGGCTGAGGATACTGAGGCTGCTATGAAGGAGGCTGTTCCAGAGTCACCCACAGCCAGCGTGCTGTGCACTGGACAGCGACTGTGCCTATCAGAGGCCGCTGAGAACACGACAAGTCTAGAATGGGGCTAGGCTCTGGGTGGTTTCCTTGCTGCTTTCCAGCATGTTCCCAGGCTGGGCCCCACCCTCCTTTCTCTGTGGCACGCCTCTTTCCTCCTCACTCATTCTGCGAGCATTCACAGGGCCCTGACCGAGACATGAGCCAGCTGCCCTATCTGATGTACTGCAGTCCCTGCAAGCTCCTTGTGGACAGGTGGGTGTGCCCATTTTACCGACGGGGAGTTGAGATGCAGGGAACTGCAGGATCTTTTTCAAGGTCTTGTGACCATTCAGGAAGGACCAGCCCCGAGTTGTCGCGATGCTCCTTTCTGTTCCTCTCGTTCCTGGGAGGCTCTCAGGTCTTTGAGTCGCAGGGAGCTGGTGAAAAGAGGAGAAGCAGGTCAGAAGGAGTGTGACTACGTGCACCCTCTTGGCCCTGTGGTTGGGCCTGAAGGTTTATCTGCTGCCAGGGCTAGCACTTACCCACCTGTAGGTCCCACCTGCTGAGAACAGCTCCACTTGTGAGCGGGAACTAGATTTGTCTGGGGTCATCCCAGGCCCTTGGGGAATCTGAGGGGTGAGGATCCATGGGGTTCTGAGAACATGGCACCAAATGGGGAGCAGTGGCCAGAGGAGGGAGACATAAGGAGCCAGTAACTCCTCCCTCCCTCCTGTGCAGGGAGCTCCTAGCTCCTGTCTGTCCTCTGGGAGGGGCTGCTCTAGGGGGTGGGGGTGGTGGAGGACAGGCTCACTGGGCTGCTGCGCTCCTCCCTCCCAGGCAGGCTCCTCTTCTGTCCTCCTGCCTATCCGTCCACCCTTCCCTCTTCTTGGCTCTTGTGTCTGCTCTGAAAAGCCCCAGGGACAGGGGTGAGGGTAGGTGTCAGGGTGCTATGTTCAGTGCTTGTGCAGGGTGAGGGGTATGGGTAGGGTTTGGTGTGTTCAGCATCTACCCTTGACACTTTCTGTGGGGCCTGTGGGTACAGCACAAGTTAGGCCTTAGGGTCCCCAGGGTAGGCAGGGAGAGGGGACCCTCCCTGTGTGTGTGTGTGTGTGTGTGTGTGTGTGTGTATGTGACACCAAGTGATGTCTCTGGCCTTCAGAGAGCTCCAGTCTGGTGGACACAAATCAGCTGATCTCATAACTTATTCTTATGCCACTGGAGGCCTCCGCAGACCGGTAAACAAGGGAGCCACTAGGCCCTAAAAGGCCCTTCAGAGCTTCCTGTCTTCTGTGAGGTTGCCCAGCTCTGTACTGGAGCTTCTTGGGGTCATCTCTTCCCTAAAAAACCCCAAAAGGGAGGCAAGTCAGGGCTATCATCCTCTATTACACCTGAGCCTTGAGGGGCAAGGCCAGAGCTCTGAGGCCCTAACTTCCCTGTGGGGGGTGAGCAGAGGGCTGGCAGGCCTTGCGCTTCACAGGCTGGGCACAAACAGGCTCCTCTTAGCCCTTGATTGGAGGTGGTAGAAACCCCTGCCTTGGGGGCATAGCTTTATTCTGGGGTGCCCTGATGGCAGGAGGTAAGCCATGAACTTTGGGAACAGCTGGCCCTGGGCTTAGAAGGGACTTCTGAGGTCTAGTTCTTGTACACAGGCACAGGAGCAGACGACACAGGAGAGGACGGAAGGGCTTTCTAAAGCAGGGCCTTCTTGCTGCTATCCTGTGCAGTGCTGTCACTCTTGAGACCGGGTGGCAAGATGGAGGGCTCGGGGCTGGTGCCATCCCCACCTAGCACCCAGGGTCCCTCCCCAGCGCCATGTGTGGGTGAGAGCCCTGCCTCTCTTTCCCAAGCACCTCCTTCCCTGAACACCTATTCTCCCCGGCTGTCCTCCGCTGCCTGTGACTCATGCTCAGGGCTCTGGTGCTGCAGCTGGGCTCTCAGGACCCACGAAACCTGGCTCCAGCCTCAGCCCTGAGAGGTTCACCATATGCACCCTTACTTCCTCCAGAGGGTTCAGGCTGGATTACAAGGGAGCAGGAAAATGGTGTCTAACTCCTGAGGCTGGGGCAAAGCAAGGGCACAATGCATGTTTCTTAAATGACTGGAGGAGTTCGAGGCTCAGGGGAGTAGCTGCCTCTTCTCACCCATTTCCTCACTGAAGCAGCTGAAGCTAGAGGCCAGTAGGACTGAGGGAGAGGCTCAGCCCGAGCTGGGACCAGAAGCCAGTACTCCAGACCACACCTTTGTTATTTTGCTTGCTTTTAAGAGCACCCTGGGCCCACAGGTGATACATGTAATAGCGTTCTCAAAAGCCTGTAATTTGCCCCAGTGTTCAGCTCTATGGCAAGGCTGCTGCCTCAGGCAAAGGCAATGCCAATCCAAGCGGATGGCACCAGGAGCCAGGGCACCAATAAAGATCTGTGCTGGCTTCCTGGTTCCTTGCTGGCACCTGAGCAGGCATCTCTCCCACCTCGAGAGTGTGGCTTGTCACCTGAGGGTGTCTCGTAAAACTCAGCTTTAATTAATCAATTGCTGAGCGATGAATCGGTTAATGCAGAGCCTCACTCCCCCGTGGGTGACTGGCACATTAACGAGGGCCAATTATTTCAGCATTAATAATTAATCTCCAACCAGGCAGGGGAAGAGTAGAAATCGGTTCCACCAGCCAGCCTGCCACCAGTGCTGCTCCCAGCCACGTCCAGAGGAGCTGCCTGAGGCCCCTCGGGGAGGGTCTGCTTTGCTGCTGCAGGATGAGAAAGCCCCCAAGATGAGGCTCAGGGCCCAGAGCCTCGAGGGCAGGGACTGTGTGTGTTGTGCCCTCTGTGGGCACTCCTAGAGGCCTTCAGTGAGTACATGTTGATGGACAGCTAATCCAGGACCGGCCGCCCCACTGTTAGTTAACTGCAACCCTTTTTGTCCTCTATAGCCCACAATTTTCTCATCTGAAAGGTGATCAGATTGGACTATATGGTTCATTCATGTCTCTAGTGTCCATTAACGTACCTCCTTGTGCTAGGTTGGTCACTTGTCACCTGGAAGCCACATCCTTGTGCCTTGCAGGACAGCTATCTGCCAGTCTGTAGCTATAGCCATTTTTGTCACTGGAATGGTACCAGGAGTGACCAGCGGACCTGAGCCAGCCAGACAGAGTCCTACTGACCTCCGCTGCAGATGGCCCTGGGGCCTTAGTGGCAGGTCAGGAACTATAGCCACGGTGGCAGGAGGAGGCTGGCTTCACATAGTGCTTGGACTGGCTGGCAAGTGGGTCAGAAGTGATGAGCTGCACTGGCTCCCACTGATGAGCAGGTGTCCATGCCATCAACTGCAGGTTGCAGGAGGGCTGGTCCTTTGAGGCTTAGTGGTGTCAGTGGTGGAAGGTGGGGTGGGGGGAGGACCATTCACAGGCTGCTGAGGTCTGTAGAGAAGCCCCATCTCATTCTACAAATGGGGGAACTGAGGTCCAAAGAGGGGTTGTGACTTTCCTGAGACCCCACAGCTAGAAAACCTCGATTTCATATCCCAGAGGCTTCCCAAGTGCTTGTTCTGTGCACCTGACTGTAGGATCCCTCCATAGCCCCCACATTTCTTCCTGGCCTGGTGCCATGATATATGCAAGTGAGAGCATGGGTCAGGGGGAGGTAGGCCAAGGACCACAAACAGGGAGGCATCACATGGAGGGCCTCTTGAAAGAGGCAATGCCAGGCAGTTTCTTGCAAGTCCATCGTGGGCCTGGGACTCCCTGCTGCTGTAGATTCTGACAAGGCCCAAGAGTGGGTCTCCAGGAAGGATGTAGCATGGCTTCTCAAATGGCCACTACGTACTGTAGGGTTAGTTCCTTAACCTGTCTGTGCCTGAGTTCCTTCATCATACCATGGAACAAAAAATACTGTTTACGTTGTGAGCTCATGCAGGAATTAAATAAGATAGCAATGGTAAGAGGTACTACTGGCTTGGTATGCCCTGTACTTTGTGCTCTTTGCACAAATCTTTTAATCCAGTTGACCTAGCACAGCTCCAAGGTCACTGGCATTTGTGCCCCACAGAGCAGACTGTGTCTGTGATCTGCCCAAGGTCACACAGAGGAAGAGGGAGGAGACGGAGCTAAGTCGCAGCCACATGCTTTGGAGTCCAAGTCCCTGCGACAGCTCGAGGGCTCAAAGCCCTGCTGACCTTGTGACGTTGACTCAGCCTGGACAGGGGAGTGATGCTCCGTGTCCTGCTTCCCTCAGGCATTGAAGAGGCAGGCTGCTCCTCACAGGGCCCCCAGGACGACTGTGGCCCTCCATCGAGGACAAAGCAGAGCAGGGCTCTGGGGCTGTTTCTGGAAGTAGTGACACCAGTTAATCCGACACTCCTGCCCCCAGAATCCACCTTCTCTTATTTCCCATCTTTTGTCCTTTAGCAGGTGCCTAGGGAGCCCACTCAGCCATGAGCAGGGCTGCCTGGCTGGGCACGGACTGGTGAGCAATCTGAGGAGAAGTGCCCAGCTCACTGTCGAAGCCCCTCAGCCTGTCCACCTTGACCCCTCTCACCTGGGAGCACTCAGTCCCACGGAGGCCACCAGGCAGCCAGGCCGCAGACCAGCTTGTGAGCCACATAGAGGCCCTACCCACTCAATACCACCACTGATTTCAGAACAGGGTTCCACAGCTATGGCAGGTGACCAAAATCCACAGGCTGAGAATGATATTTACATGTTTAAATGGTTGAAAACAAATCAAAAGAAGAATATTTCATGACATGAAAATAATATGGCATTGAAATTTAGTGCCTTTAAATAAAATTTTATTGGAGTATGGCCACTGATATGTTTCTACATCATTTAGGGGAGAGGTCTGCAGGGCTGCAAAACCTAAGTGTTAGCAGCTGATTCATGGCAGAAAGCAGTCATTGGCCACTGGTCTGGAAGGTCCTGGCAGGGCAAGTGTCCCAGCAGGCCACCATAGTTGCCCTCATCCTCTTCCTGGGAGCCATCCCATCTCCTTGTCTCCACTGTTGGTGTACTTGTGACTCTGCCAAGACAACCAGTCTCCTGAGTGTTGAAATGTACCATGAGCACGACTACTGTGAACACAGAGTAAGGGTCTGGGGGGTTCATACAGTGCTCTGTGATTCTCTAGTGATTCTCTTAGCATCTTGCACAGGGTGGGAGTAACAAAGAACCGCAAACAGCTGTGTGTGTAAAAGCCTGGCAGGGCAGGGGGAGAGAGAGAAACAGAGAGAGACAGAGACAGAGAGAGAGAGAGTGTGTCAGAGACAGAGACAGACAGACAGAGACAGAAAGGAAGCTGGATGTGGTGCTATGCACCTGTAATCCCAGCTCTCAGGAGGCTGAAGCAGGAGGATTTTGGGTTTGAGATTAGCCCGGGATACATACTGAGACGCTGTCGCAAATAAAAAAATAATTGAAAATAGGATTTTAAAGGGATATTTGCACATTTCTGTACATGGTAGTACTATTCATAGTAGCCCGAAGGGGGAAACAATGTGTGTTCCATAGATGGGTGAGCCTGGGTTCTGTGCACATCGGAGCACGGTTCAGTCTTGAAAAGGAAGGAGATTCTGACCATGCAGCCCCATGGGCAAACCTGTGGGCGCCATGCTCAGGCAGTAAGCCAGACACAAAAGGACAAGTCCTGCAGACCCCACCAGTGTCGGGTTCCTAGAGCAGTTGAGGATTCATGGAGATGGACAGCAAAGTGGAGCTACCTAGAGCCGGGAGGGGACAAGGAGGCGAAGTCCAGTGGGTGCAGGGTTTCACGGTGGGCGGGTGACATAGTCTGTTACTGGCTGGGGGTCACGGCCACACAGGAATGTGAATGTCAGTAACGCAAGGAAGTGAGTATACACTTGGAAATGGCTGAGATGATTTGCTTCATGTTAGGAATATTTTTCAACAATTAAAAATTTGAAAAAACACAGGACATCTAGTAACAAAAGTAACACCCCCAGGCAGCCTGCTGTGGGCCTTGCTGGGACAGGTGGCAGAGTCTGGAGCCCACGGTCCCCACCCTCACGAGGTGGATGCCTCAGGGGTCATGTCACTAGTCCTCACCCCTCTCGGGTTATCTGAGTCATTGGCTATGTGAGCCCTGTTCCTTTTGGATGTCAGGCGTCCCCTGAAGTGGATATGGAGGTGGGTGTCAGCCACCTGGACACTTCCCATTCAGGCCTGGGCAGGGATGTCCTAGCAGGATCTGAACGTGTTCCTATGGGCAGATGCTGGATATCTCATTTCACATCAGCTGAGTTCCTCAGCCTGACTTGGACCTTGTGCCCTTGCACCCTCAGGCATTGGGGTCTTGCTGGGAAGGGCTCTGACAGCCAGGGCGAAAGGATCAGGAGTGTGCTGGGTCCTGCTAGGTCAGCTTGTATCTGTCTCTGAGCACCTGTCTGCCACCTTGCTGCTTGGGCCTTTAAAAGTAGGCCCACTGACAGGCAGAATCCAAAGGTTAAGAGTAGGCCCAAGCCTGAGCAGGCCTCTGTGGGGAGACTAGAGAGTCAGGTGAGTGGGCATAAGTGGGAATTGTGGTCTATGAGGTGGCCATTAACTAAGAGTTTTTTCTGTCTGCTAGATGTGGTCACTGTGCATGTCTGAAATATCTTCTGTCGCACTGTTACTGATCTTTGCTGTGGAAACCTGGAGGCCAGTGGATAGGAGTATCGGGGAGATCTTCTTGTCTCAGCCACATGGACAGAGGGGGCTGGCCAGGAAAGAAGAGGGAAGGGAAAACAATTTTAGGATTTAGACATAGCAGCAGCAAGGCTCAGAACTTTGGCATTTAGTGTTCCCCATCCACTCCCCCAGAAGGTGCACATGATGCCCCTGCCCTCCATATCTCCTTCACACACCTCTGCCCCTCAAGGCCGAGGGCCGAGTCCTCATCCTGATTCCTCAGGGCCTGTGTAGAATGAACTGATGTAAGGATGCTTCTTCAAAGAGACACTCGCACCTTCTTCTTTATCTATTTACTTTATCTGAGGCAGTGGGGGTAGGTATTGTCTCACTAGCTGCAACTCCTAAGCTCAAGCAGTCTTCTTGCCTCAGCTTCCCAAGCACCTGGGATGATAGGTATGTTCCATGAAGGACAGCAATGTTTTGTTTTTTAGAAACAGGGTACCATGTATTACTGGTCTCACTGTCATGAGCACAAGGTTTATCCACTTAGGAATTAGAGAAAATGAGAAGGAAATGAGTAAAATCTCACCATCCCAGCAACCAAGGATGCCCTGGGGAACTCACTGACAGATCTGTGCAGTGTGGGCCTGTGCTGCAGGCTGCCAGATGCAGAGCTAAGCCTGCCTTCTCCACACGATAGCATGGCGGGGGAATTTTCCTCTGCACCGAACATTTGTTAAAAAACAGCGTAGTGGCTGCGTCTTAATTGAAGACCTTTTTTTATTGTTGGATAATTAGAGTGCTTCCAGTTTTCTCTTTGGTAAACAACACTGTGATGAACATCTCATGACAGCAGTGTCACTGACAGACAGGTCTACTGACTACCAGCAATGGATCTCAATGAAGAGAAGAGGCCTGGGCAATAGGGCACCCGGAGTGTTTGGAGCTGAGCTTCTTGAACTTCACCGGAACACAGAACCCTGAGGGTCCTCTGAAAAGTGATGAGGGTGTCATGGTCTTAGTGGTGCTGAGAATTCACATATCTCATGAGCACTGGGTGAAGCTGGCACTAGAAAAGCCATCCCTGGAGCAGCATGGCTTTTTGATGAGTCTTCCCCAGGGCCACCACCTGCTAGGATGGGGCTCCATGGAGGGCCTTCACTGGCCAGGACTCCAGCATCCTTTGGGGATGTGGACCCTGTGGGGCCCAGGCAGTTCATCTCTCCCAGACCAGCTTGCGGGGGGGTGTCTCTGACAGTCAGATGGCCGGGGAGGTCTTCAAGGCTCCCATGGTCACCCCTACGCTGGCTCTGTGGTCTGCAACAGACTGGGGTTGGCCAGCTTGGGTGAGTCTTCCCTCACCCCTGGGGCCCACCTGTGCCACTGCTACCCTCACCTGCTGTTTGCCTGGCCAAGTGCTCCTGACTCTGCTGGTGACTGTTCGAGATGGCAATGCCTCATTTTCCTATCAATTAGATGGGTGAACTAGAGTCTCCAGTCCAGGGATAATGGGAGACTGATAGCGTGAGGTGATCCATATGTGGTGGGGAGCAGTCAGCTCTCAGCCCTGTTGGCTTCTATTGCTATGAACAGTGAGTTGATGACTTAAGGGGCAGAGGACAGGGACAGAGAAGAGCCATTTCCAGTGCTGACCTTCACTTCCACACTCATCCTTGAACCCTCCTTCATTTCTTAGCTTTCTGAGATAAGAAGTTAGTCACTCACATGGTTGTATCAGGGGTGTGGTAAATGGGCATCTCAGACAAAGGACTGGCATGGGCTAAGATCCTGAAGTAGTAAACTGCTTCCTTTGTGTAGAAATTGTAAGAAGCCCCGGGAGTGAAGGTCAAGTGAGTAGGGAAAGGACATTGCTACCAAAGGTCACAGTCAGCGGCTTGTGTGTAATGGGGCACTAGGGTGGATTTGGGGAAGAACGTGGTGTAGACTAACTTATTTTGCTGAAAAGATCCCATTCTCTAGCTGTGGTGCTGACAATGGACCTTGGTGAGGGTGATGCAATGAGCCTGCAGAGCCTCCCCAACTTCTAGGCAGGAGCTCACTGGGTGGGGTGCAGAGACGAGCAACAGGGTCAAGGCTCAGCTGGGATCTGAAGGTGGGAAGGGCTGTGGTCACCACACGGCCTAAAACTGGAATATAGCCGGGGAAATGAGGACACCAAGTGGCAGGCCTGGCTCCTTTGGCTACTGAGTGTGGTCTGTGGGCTGGCCCCGGTCAGGTGTGCAGGGCTGGGGGTGAGACTGCCTTGCTTCCCACTAGGATGCCACTGGGACTCACTTCATGGCCCTGACCTCCTGGCTGCCCTGGAGCTGGGCCCCAGAATTTGCCTAGGCTTTGTGCCTCTGTGGCCCCTGGCCTCTTATCCTGGGGCTGGGAGACAGGGCCCAGTCCCTGCCTAGCCGTGAAGTACGTGGAGACCTCGTTCCATTTCATCCTTCTCTGGCCTCATTTTTAGCAAAAGAGGACACAAAGCCTCCTGTGGAATGCCTGGGCATCTGTGGGACTGGTACCCAGGAGAGACGAGGAGGGCATGGCTGTGCTGGTGTGCCTGCAGGGGCCACTGCCTGAGATGTGATCGACCAGCTGTCTGCTGGGAAGCGCTTGTGAGAATCTGTCCCAGGACAGATCCTTGCAGGCCTCAGAACAGTTCCCTACTCTCAAAATGAGGGAGATCAGACTTCTTGGGCCATGGGAGTGGCCAAAGTCTGCCTGCTGGCATCCTGGGTCTCCACTGGGTGGAGAGGGAAGGGAGCTTCAAATAAGGCAGGGGAGCTGGGAATTTGTGGATACTGTGCGTGTCTGTGAGCAGGTTCTGCATTCAAATGGGTTGAAAATAACCAGTTTGGGCTAAGCTTTCCGTGTGTCCCAGGGGCAGGAAGTCCCCACATAACTACCTGAGGAAATGCACTTGGGGGGTGCAAGGAGGGGGATTTCCAAGCTGATTTCCCAGAGAGGCTGGGATACTGCCTGCAACATGCTCTGCTCCACCAGGTTAGACCTGCCCACATGGCTTTGCATTCTGTGTGCTGTGGGGAGACAGTGCTGGGGAGAATCAGGAGCTCCTTCAGAGAGATCCACCTGAGCAAGGCCCCACACACTTCGAAGGCCTTGGAAAGACCCTCTGCTTGTGCATTTGCAGCCTCAGAAGATATGTATGTCCTGTTGGTACCAAGTCTAACCTCTTCACTAACTGCTGGTGAAAAGAGGCCCAAAGACATTGCTTCACTTAGCCCAGGTCACATGGCAACTGGAAGGCAAGCAAGAGACAGCTCACCCAACAAACCTATGGACATTGAGGGACCCAGGGGTCCTTGGCATCTCTCTTCTTTCCCTCTTCCTTTCTCTCTCTTGTTTCCTTGTCATTTAAGAAAAATTTATTTTAATATCACTAAAGGCCCATTGTGCCTCAGAAATTCCTAGTCTGTGACAGTCTCCGGTAGGGGTGAGGGGCCCCGGCCCTCAGAAGGGCTGCAATGAGCTATTTCTAAGGTAGGAAGCCAGAAACTAGATCATGGAGCCCTGGGGAAGGGCTGTGGTTGGCATAGAAAGGAAATGATCTTGTCAGGAGGCAGGTGGGGCGGGGACTCCCCCACGGCTGGGACAACGAGCCAGTCCTGGGGCCTCAGGGCCCCAGCAACTCCATCAGGCCTCCTCCTCTGGTCATTATTCCAGTGTGTGTGAACCCAGATGGGTCCAGCTCAGGAGGGCGGGAAGCACCTGCCTCTGCAGGTCTGGCATCAGGCGTCCTGTCCTCCTCTGTCTGTCTGTCAGGCCAAATGCCTGCCTTACTCACCTGGGCCCTGAGTCACCCCTTTTTAGAATACTGCCCAGTTCCTGGAACAGAGATGGGCATCTGAGGTGGGCCTGACTCATCCTGCTTCGCACCCTCCTGCCTGAGGCCCTGAAGGGTCCCCACACCAGGGGGCGGGGGACTTGGCAAGTATATCAGCCTCTAAAGAGGCCAGAGCAGGGACTGAGAGCTGCAGGGACCAGGGGGAGTGATGAGACTGGGACACCCGCTGTGGGCACCTGGAGGAGGCACCATGCCAGGTAAGGGCAGGTGGTGTGAGCTGGTAGGGGTGGTGCCTTTGGTGGAGTGCTAGGGCCCAGCATACGGGTGTATGGTGTGGGCTGCCATTGCTGGAATCTCAGACTTTCTGTTTCCATGGCTCTGGGCACAAGATACCTCTTCTTTAAGCCTCAGTTTCTCCCTCTGCAAATAGGGGTAACAATAGGGCCTCGATAAATTGTGGTAGGAATTAAATGAAGTAATGCATCTACAGTTCTTGGTGTAAAATAAATGCACAATAAGTGTCAGCAATCATCTTCACTGCTAACCGTGCCATTGTCACCATCATTGTTATTGGACAGGTGAACGGAGATCTGGAACCCAAGAGCTTAAGAAGAAGCCAAGGAGGGAATGGGGAGTTTTCCTGCATCAGGGACATAGAGGTGGGAGGGGTGATGAGTCCTCAGGTGGTGGAGTAGGAGGACAGGGGAAGGCTGAGGAAGGGACCGGTTCTTTCAGATGTATACTTAGGACTGGAGGTGCTGGGTCATATGCAAGTCTAAAGGTGAAGTTTTTGAGCCACTACCAAACTTTTTCCCACAGCAGATGCTCCATTAGACTTTCCCTGTTCTCTCCCTTCTCTCTAAAACTTGTTATCTTTGCCCTTTTTGATTATAGTCATGCTTGTGGTTGTGAATTGGCGTCTGAGGTTTTTATTTGCATTCACCTGATGACTAATGGTGCTGAGCATCTTTTCATGTACTCATTGGGCATTATACATTTTCTTTCTTTTTTTTTTGAGACAGGGTCTCACTTTATAGTTTAGGTTGGCCCTGAGCTCAGCCTCGAACTCGCAGCAATCCTCCTGCTTCTGCCTCCTGAGTACTGTTATTAAAGGCATGAGCCACCACATCCAGCACTGTGATATGTGGTTCTGATCGCTGGTGGGCATGAGTCTCCATGCCCAGCATTGTTGTATGTGGTTATCGGGGATCAAATCCAGGCCCTTGCACTTGTAAGGCAGGTGCTGGAACCACTGAGCTACATTCCCAGCCAAATTTTCTTTGGAGAAATGTCTACTCAGATCCCTGCCAGTTTTAAATTACACTATTTGTCCTTTTGTTATTGAAGTAGAAGAAATCTTAATATAGTTTGCATATAAGTCCCTTATCAAAGATGCAATTTACAAAGGTTACCGTTCATTCTGTTTTCTTATTTACTCTTTCAGTGATGCTGACACATGGAAGTTTTGCATTTTGATAAAGTTCACTTTACGTTTTCCTTTGTTGCTTACACTTGTATCTAAGAAGTTATTGCCTAATGAGAGGTCAAATATGCTTTCTTGTAAGACTTTTACCAACTAGTGCTTATATTGTTTAGATCTTCAGATTTTTTTGTGGTATGAGGTAGATATCTGCCATCATTCTTTTGTATGTCAATATCTAGTTGCCCCAGAACCTTTCACTTAAAAGATTATTCTTTACCCATTGAATTTCCTGAACTATTTATTAAAAAACCAGTTGGCCAGAAATGTGAAGCTTACTTGAGGGCTACCTACTATATTCTGTTGCTCTTTATGTCTGCCTTGATGCCATTTAAGAAACCTGTTTTGTTTACTGTAGCTTTGTCATAAGTTTTCAAATCAGAAAGTGTTTGTTCTCAAACTTTGTTTTGGTAATTTGGGGCCCATTGAATCTCTACATGAATTTTAGAATCAATTTGTCATTTTCTGAAAAGAAACCATGTAGAATTTTGTGGAAATTTGCATCGAATCTGAAGAACAAGTTAAGGAGTATTAAGGCTTCTGAGCAATGAACATGGGATATCTTTCTCTCTGTGTAGATCTTACTTTCTTTTGACAAAGATTTATAGCTTTTGGAAAATAATTTTTCCACATTTTTAAAAAACTTATTTATAAATATGTATTTTTAATAGCATTAAAATTGATTTGTCTTCTTAAATTTTAGATTACCTTTTCAAATGTGCTGACAGAGTTGGTCTTTGTACACTGATCTTATATTTTGCAGCTTTCCTGGACCCATTTATTAGTTCTTATTGTTTCTTTGGTAGGTACCTTAGGATTTTCTATAGACAAGGTCATGACATCTGGAAATAGAGTTGATTTTACTTCTTGTTTTCCAAACTTTGTGACTTTATTTCATTTTGTAGCCTAAGTTCTCTTACTAGAGCCTTCAGTGCATCTGCTTTTGCACAGGAAGAAGACCTGTACTCCATCTCCACAGAGTCAGTCCTGGGCTGTCACCTATTAGCTTCTTGGGGAACCCTGTCCATCTCTGTGCACACATACATGTCATGGGCTCTAACCTCACCTTCCCTTGTCCCATTCCCTCATCTTTCATCGCTGAACCGTACCAGTGCCCTCTCAGTCCTCATGACTACAATATTGTCCTTTATCTTCCCAGATCCTGTTTTCTTCCTGCCTTAAAGCACCACTTTTGGCTCAGCCCAGTCCTTCCTCTTCCACTCTAGCTGAGCCCTGAGAGCAGCCTCCTTCTCTTCATTTCCCTTGGCGTCCCTGTGCAAGGGTTGCTGATTTTCAGAACATATGATCATGATGAAACAAAGGGAGCAAAGTCCTAAGTCCAAGCCAGGAGGCCACTGAAGGCATAAAGGTCTATCGGGTCAAAGTCACCAGGAAAACTAGCAAGACAGAAGCAAGCCTGTGTGGGTCTGGGCCATTGGAGCTCACCTTCTGGAGGGTCTCAGTGCTTGGAGTAGCAGGACAGTCCTCAAAAGGTATTGATGGACACCTATAAGGAAAGGTATCCATGAGGCCTGTCCTACTCACCTGTTTCCTCCTAGGGTGGGGAGACCTTGACTCAGAAGGCTGTAGAAGCACTGCCAGGAAGTACTTGAGATTCCCAAGGTCAGCAACGTGGCCAGGAGGTTAGAGGCAGATGAGAGCTCCAGGTTAGAATAAGGCAGATAATCCCCAACACTACACAGGAAGAAATGTGGTGTACTTTGGCCAGCTCCAGGGAGCAAGTGAGGTGAATGAGTTGAGAGAAAGCAGGAGAGAGTAAGGTGACCAAAGGAATACAGTAAAGAGTCACCAAGGATAGACCTGGGGAGCCCAACTCTTGTTTGCCTTTTGTATGGGCCATTTCTGGAACTGCTATGATATGGAGACTGTGCTGGGAGTTCAGCAGTCTGGGTGAGAAGGTGACTCAGGGCACACTTGTGAACTTAATGGGAAAATGTGGGCTGTGGGAGAGGACATGTAAAGATGGTGATATCCTTATTTAATAAGAGAATTTATACCTGAGCCGGCCTCACATACATGAAAGTTCTTCCCTGCAGGATTTCTTGGAGCCCCTATTTGCATTGTTCTCTCTGGATGTTTTTAAGAACAGGCTCACACTTTGTCTCCTTCTCAATGTGACTAGTGGACTGTGTTTTCCTTGTGGATTCTCCTTGGCCCAGTGACCCCTGTGTCTCACTTTGGGAAGTGCTGGCCTCACGGCAGGCCCAGGGGCCCAACTCCTCCTTCTCAGCTAGTGAGAAGCCACAGGAGGACAGGGGTCAGGTCTACCTTCAGAGGATCGCTAATGGCTGGGGAACAAGGAGTCAAAAAGATGGCCAGCGAGTGTTAACGCTAGGAGAGGCTCAAATGAGATTACTGGGAAAAAGAGCCGGGAGGCCAGTCTCGCCACTTAGGTGAGTGTGTGTGAACAGAGGTACTGTTTCCTGGGGACGTGCATTCACACAGGTGACATGCTTTCACATATAGGGAGCAGAGGACATGCATCCACACACGGGGAACATGCTTTCACATACAGTGGGCACACATTCACATTCAGGGGACATGCATTCACATATGCATATGCAGGCACTACATCCAAGCTTTGTTCGAGACAGTGTCTTGCTATGCAGTTCAGGCTGGTCTTGAAATTACTACATATCCCAGGCTACGATTGCGCCTGAAGTGGTGATCCTCCTGCCTCAGCCTCCTGAATGCTGGGATTACAGGTATGTACAACATATACTCAGCTTATATCTCAGCTCTTGCCCTACAGTTTCTTAGGTGAGAGGGATTGGGGAGGTGCAGTTAGAACAGCGGCCAGGAGCTGGAAAGGAGCTGGGTGGGACAGCTTTTTCTCTGTAGAAATCCCTGGGGAGCCCGGAGGAGGAGGAAGAGGAGGAGGAGGAGGAGGAGGAGGAGGTGGCAGCCCTCTCTCTGTGGGGTTGTATTGTTTCAGAAGCTGTGCCCTGTCTGGGGTTCAGTGAGACAGACGGCAAGTCTCAGCACTCACCTATTCCTAGTGGAGTGGACAGCAGGGACAGGCACCAGGAAAGGGCCATGTAAAAAGGGCTGAGGGTATAGGTCAGGGTGGCTTCCTGAGGAGCAGCACAGATAGTTGGAAGTGGCCAGAAGGGCACGCACTCGATGGCACTCGCACTGGTGTTTGAGCCATGCCACACCGTGATGCTAGAGGAAGTGGGTTCGTCCTGGGCAGAGGCCCTGGATGGAGTGGGTGACCTCAGCCTGGTGGTTTTGCCATCCTGCTGGGCTTGTGTCCCTAAGCAGGTCAGGCAGGAGGTCCTGGGAGCAGAAAAGCCTGGCATTCTCCTCTCCAGGTTTCATTTCCTCCACACCTCCAGTGGGCTGTTGTGGGGGTTAGTGGCTATGACAGAGCTCAGGAGCAGAGGGCTTGGCTCAGCCAAGCACCAAGGAGGGGCAGGTCTGGAGACCCTCAGGGAAGGAAGGAGTTGAGGCCACCCCTCAAGGATCACATACACCTTCGCTGAAACCGGAAGCAGGCTGGGCTATGCCTGGCTTTTGCACACTGCCTCTCCCAATATTTTTTTCCCCAGTACTGGAGATTGAACCCAGGGCATCCATACTAAGTTACATTTCCAACCATTTTTTTTTTCATTCTTTCTTTATTCTGAGATAGGATCTTTCCAAGTGCTCCACTAAGAGGTAGGCTCCAACTCTTGATCCTCCTGCCTCAGTCTCCCAGAATACTAGAATGATTGGCAGGCATCACCATGCTTGGCTCTACAGGACACTAAGGCTGACTCCTGGCCATCTTCCTCCAGGGTTAGGGATCTCTCTCCCTCACCTAAGGCATCTGCTTGCCCAGATGTTGAGGAGCTTACAGTATCTGAGTAGGACCAAGTGTCTGGGTCACTTTTGTTGCCCCTCGAAACTCTTGGAGTAACGCTCCGAAAGAGGATGCCCCACATTGCCCCCTCACTGCGCCCTGAGACCCTTCGCAGTCCCAGGCTGGAGCTAGCTGCCTCCCCAGCCCCACCTTCCACTGATAGCCCCTATCACTGTTGTGTCTTGCCGCTGGCTGGGGCCAGGCAGAGACAGGTTTGAGCTCCCTTTCCCCAGCTCCTCTCCAGCCAAGGTCTCTGCTCCCCAGGGACTGAGAGCTGGCGCTTGAATGTTTCTGAGCAGGCAGAGCCTCAGGTGCAGCCAAAGAGCCCAGATGGTGGTGGACACTCTCTCTCAGTCTCTGTCTCTCTGACTCTCTGTCTCTCTCTCCTGGGCTGTGTTTGCTGCTTCCTGGTTGGGGCGGGGAGCCCGTGTCCAGAGTCCATGCTCCCTCATTCTTCACACGGCAAAAGGCTCTGCCCGGCAGCACTGGGTTCTATGAATGGGGACTCTGGTGGAAACTAAGGAAGACTCAGGCTCTTGTCTTCTACCACTGTCACTTCTGTTAATGGTGCATGGCTCTGGGTGTTCTAAGCTCTCAGCCATTAGACTGTGATGACCCCAGGTCTTCCTGCAACCGTGGACATGGGCACGGCCAATGTGGTGCAGAGACAGCAGGCCAGGCACCCAGGGAAGGGTGTCTCAGCCACTCTACCCCAGCCCTTGCACTCTGCTATGGCCCTCAGAAGGCCTAGGTTCG
This sequence comes from Petromus typicus, assembly GCA_004026965.1. NCBI lineage: Eukaryota > Metazoa > Chordata > Mammalia > Rodentia > Petromuridae > Petromus > Petromus typicus. The sequence continues at coordinate 20,871 of PVIR01012303.1, forward strand.
GATCCCCTAGAGGGCTGGATGCTGGTGAAGAGGTTGAACCCAGGCTGTGGGGAGCAGATGGCCTGTGATTGCTGCATTTGGATCCAGGCTCTGCAGAAGGACCGAGGACCCCACAGAACAGAACTCCCTGGAGGGCAGAGACTCACCGGCCTCCCTCCTCACTTGTTCTGCATATGCATGTCAGCCCACGAAGCCAGATCTGGGTCCCAGGTGGTCTCTGGGCTCTGTGGCCTCAGAGCCCAACCTGGTGACCTTCACATTCCTCCTCTGCTGGGCAGCGAGCTGCCCCTCACTGCTGCTCAGCCTGTCACTTGGTGGGTCTCCACCTCCCCTCTCCACTCCTCGGGCCCTGTGCCCTCCTGCTCTTCTCCCTTCCCCACTTCATGAGTTAAAAATACACCTTCCTAAAGAACTGGCCCTCGGAAAGATGGGTGTCCCAGGCAGCAGCACCTTTTGGCCTGGAACTTGGACGAGGTGTGAGCCCAGGTGGCTCCTTGCTGGGCTGGCACTGGCCTTTGGGGGCACATGGTAGGCACTTGCCTCAGGCTCTGGCTGGTAGCCTGGCACCTGCTGTGGGCTCAGCGCTGAGCCTGGATGGTTCCCTGTAGCCTGTATAGCACTATGAGGAGGTAAGGAAGCCGAAGCACTGTGGCTAAATAACTGTCCCAAGCCACAGCTGGTGAGAGTCAGGATTTAAAGACAAGTCCGCTGGACACGACAGGCTCGCAGGCATGGTGCGGATGTAGCAGAGCACAAATCTCACAGCCCTCCCGAGCCATAGCTTCTTCATCTGGAAAATGGAGACCCAGCGCACCCCTTGCAGGGCTACTTTGAAGGCCGGATGGCACTTGTTTGTTTGTTTGTTTTTCTTTCAGTACTGAGGATAGAATCCAGGGCTTTGTGCATATTTAGCAAAGGCTCCATTGCTGAGCTACATCCCAAGCCTTTTTATTGTTTTCATTTTGAGACAGGGTCTCTCTAAGTTGCCCAGGCTGTCCTCAAACGGCCTCTCGGGTATCTGTGATTGCAGGTGAGCAGCTCTGCACCCAGCGAGGATGTCCAGCTTTTAACAGGTCTAGTGCAGGGCTGGCTGCAAGATGCGTTCGGTAAATATTCTCTTCCCATTTTTTGCTGTGGGTTGAATCACTCAGTGCCACCTGGGAATGACCTGAGAGACAGGCTCTCTGCGTGGTTGGCATAAAAGTAATGAGGGCAGCTCCTTGAGTGCCCACCCCAGGGGGAACCCTCTGCCCAGCCCCTCACCACACCTCTCCACCACTCCTTCTCCGCTTGCAGGCGCCCTTGACCCCTGGAATGCTCTCTTCCCACTGACCCTGAGAAACAGGCCTCCATTACAATGCCCTTTGTACTTGTCCCGATGCCCTTGTGTCCTAGGTGCCACCTGGGATACATGCCTCATGGTCTCTGGGGCCACCTCTGCGTCTTGCTAACATTGTCCCCTCTGTCACAGGCCATCTCCACCCTGCACAGCCCTCTTGCCTCATCTCACTGCAGTGAGGTTCCATGGCCCAGCCTGGTCCCTCTGCAGGTGGAATGCGGGGACTTGAGGCAGGAGTCCAGAAGGAGGCTTCTCCAGGCGAGAGTCAGCTTCTCCTCTCCTGTGGGGCCAGTGTGGGCAGTTTGGGTTCTCTGGGTGCTGCTGAGGCCCCACCCTTCCACGGCTCAGACCCTCAATCCTGCTTAGGTTGCCCAGAGCCAATGTCCTGGGATGGTGTTTGCTGCTGCTGTCCCCTGCTGGGCCCCGTGATTGCACACTGTACACAAGCCAGCCTGTCCTGCTCTGCGCAATGGGCTCATGAGCACTTACAGGCAGGCATGAGCACGCCATGAGTCAGCACTTGCAAGAGGCTGAATCAGGGAAGGAGACAGGCTCATTTTCATTCCAGAGGAGCAGCCCAGGGGACAGGACTGATGCCAGGAGATGGAGTGTCAGGTCAGCAGAGGCACTTGCTTTGTCACATTCTGAGGAGAGGCAGGAAGTTCAGCCAGGGCTCCTGGTGGGCTGAGCTATGAGGGAAGGGAGGCGCTGGACTGGGGCTCAGTGTGGGCCAGTGCAGGAGGGAACACAGCTTAATAGAAATGGGGAACAGTCCAAAAACTGGCCTGATGTGGGTGGAAGCCACACATCAGAGGAGTAGTGTTGAGGCCTGTGCAGGGGAGTTGCCTGAGTGACTTTGATGCCTCGTCAAGGAGAAAGGGAAGGAAGGGCAGAAGAAAACAGTGGCCCTCACGGTACCGTAGGAAAGCCCTATATACTGATTAATCTCAGGGAACAAAAGCTCTGAGAGGTCAAGGGACTTGCCCATGTTCATGCAGCTTCCCTGTGTGGTGGACTGCAGATTTAATCTGAAAATCAGCACAGACCCTTTGAGGCAGGTTTCCAGTTGGGGCAGCGCACAGAGAAGCACTCCCAGAGAAGTCAGGGTGGAGGCTACAGCAGCTACGTGTGGCAGACACTCTGAGAGCCTGTACAGCTGCAAGGAGGGGTGGAGGGCTGCATGCATGTCTGAGAAAGGACTGGTCTGTATGCCTAGGGGAAGGTGACCTGGACTTTGGACCCCTGGCACTAGCACTGCTGACTGTGGCTTGGGGCTCTGGTGTTCTCCTTTCTAGGCATACTTGTTTCCAGAATTCACAGCCTTGGAACTGAAGAGGCTGGGCTGCCCCAGGGTTCTGTCCACCCATCCTTGCACCTCTTCACCTTAGTTGGTGAGTAGAGCTGAGGCTAGCTCCCCCAGGCTGGGTGGGGGCCACAGGGTGCTGTGAAGCAAATCTTTCTGTACAGCCATAGAACCCACACTGCCAGGCCATGGCAGTGCAGGGTGGGGGTGAAGTGAGGCAAAGGTGGGGGGCCAGGTGCTCAGGTGCACTGTACAGCTCATCATGACAGACAAAGGGGCTGGATGGGGAGGGCACCCTGGGCCTCCGCCATCACAATCACCCCACTGGATCCACGTTCCAGTGAGGTGTGCACAGCCCTGGGCCCCAAGCTTCCTTGACAGGCACTAAGCTATGTGTGGATGTGCGGACCCTGGAGTCAGGGAGATGCAGACCCCAGCAGGACGTCTGGGGATGGTGCCTCTGTGCGTGCATGCATACGTGTGTGTGTGCATGTATACACATGTGTGCATGTGTGCACACATCCTGGTATTTGCTACAGATGCTCTGGAGGAATAAATGCCCCAGTCCCTTTGCTCTTTTCAGAAAGTACTTCCCGGAGCACTTCTGCTTGCCCCAGAGGTTCAGAAATAAAAAAGGAGAAGGAAGAAACTCACAGGGATTGGTCTTCCTCTTCTATGCTGCAGGCAGAACCTAGGGGGCGTTTATCAGATTCCTGAGGTGGCCACATAATGAGAGGCCATTTGGGAAAATAGTGGATGTGGAAAATGAGGCTTAGGAGATCAAATCATCTGCCCCAGGACTTGGGGTATGGGTGACAAGGCCTGGATCAGAAGTCAGGTTTGCGGGATGCTGAACCCCAGGCAGATGGTGTCCACAGAGCCACCTCTTGTGGTCACCTTGCCCTGTCCACTCGGCCACATGGCCACCAGGAGCTGTGTTCTGTGGCACCCACGGGTTGACCATCTGGGGACTTCGGAGGGCTCCCGGGGCACAGATTTTAAGGGTGTGGGTTGTTTCTGTTCAGAGATGCCACCCAAAGCCCCTGGGCACAGTGGCAGTGTCTTCTGCTGCCTGGTCCACACCCGTCACTCTCACGGCTGGCTGCTGGGATGGAAAGTAGTGTTTGTTTTGAACTTGATGGTGTCGGAGGAGGAAAAGCTTTCAGGAGAAGGGCAGGTGATGCAGCGAGGCAGGTAGAAGGGCAGCTGCGGAGCCTCAGCTGTCTGTTGGACGTCCTTCCACCTGGCCAGCACCCTACTCCCATCTGTGCAGACTTGGCTGCTAGAAACAGGGAACTGCTGCCAGAGGTGGGAGACCAACTGGGGTGCTGGCCAATCTTAGGGGCACATCCCGAACTGCTGCTCCTCAGCCTAAGGGTTACTTCACATGTGCTGAGTCCCTGTGAAGGACTCTCAGGCAGGTGGCTCTTTGTGCCCAGAACTACCCACAGTTGTAGCACTAAAATCTGTTAGTCCCATGCCAGCCTGGACAGTTGGTTAGCCCAAGTCTCCTAGACACTAGACTGAGTCATGGCTATGCTGTGTCACGGGTGGTGGCTCTGCAGTGAAAACAGAGGAGATGTCCTTCGGTCACTGATGTGGACATGGCTTGAGACAGAAATGTGGCCTGGCTCCTGGGAGGTCCCTTGGGTCTTCTGAGCCCCTGGAATCATCTGAGGGAACGTAGTGACTCAGCAGTGAGAGCAGCTCCGCCGGTGGTCTGGTTTGTGGCCAGCAGGCTGGGGCCTGGTGGATCAGGAAGCCCTGGAAAATGAAGCCTGGGCTCCTGGACCCCCAGCTCCTACCCAAACAAGCATTCAAGCGGAGTCCCACACCTGAGGGCCTGCTGTTGGGTGTGAACCTTCTCATGTCAGTCCCTGTGCCCCACTCTGGTGACTGGAGGGAAATACAAGGCACAGCCCCTGTCTTCCTGGAACCTGCCTCTGAAGGGAGAGACAGACACAAGCCACCAGACAGGGACAAAGTGACTTCGCTGCTGCTGTACTCAGTGCAACCAAGGAGAAAAGGAAATCAGTGCTTCGGCCGGGGCCTTGCCCTGGCTTGGTGGCTCTGAGGAGTGCGCTTGTGTGGGGCCCTGAGGATGACAGGGAGCAATTGGAAGCTCAACAGGGCAGCTGCGAGGCTGGCTCCTTTCTGACTGCATGACCTTGGGTGGGTCAGTTTGAGTCCTGAGTTTCTCTGCTGCACACAAGTGCATCTCCATTGAAGGGAAAGCGGATGACAGATGTAGCTGCTTTGTTAGAGGAGCGCCAGTGTTTGACTGCCTGCCTGTGTGCCTGGCTGTGCCCCAAGCTGTGGCATGGAAAAGATCCGGGTCAAAACCTTCGCCTGAGCTCTGGGCCTGGAGCAACCTTCCCCCCAGAAGAGGTACCTGGCACTACTCCAGCTCGCATCTGGGGACAAGGGCCAATTACCCAGATAAGGCTAGTAACGCACAACAATTAGAGACCAATTATGGCTTAATTGAGCCTCCTGGTTGGTATCTCCCTGGAGCCCCCCAGCCAGTTTCTCAGCTTGCCAATGTGGTTTTTAAAACTTCTGCAATCGGTACACAATACTCCTCAAATGGACCCAGTGAGCAGCCCCCTACCTCGGGGGACTCCTAGAAACGCAAATTGTCAGACCCACCTGAGGGCTGCCTCTGAGACCATGCAGTGGGGCTGGCCCTCAAGGGACTGTGGTCTACTGCCACCACCATCGTGGGACATTCGGGGCATCAGCAGCCCGATGGGGCTGACCAGTGGCTGTTCGACCCACCTTTCAGGAGCTCATGCCCCGTGCCCTGGCATCCAGTCCTCCCTGCAGCCCAGGACAGGCCTGCTGGCCACTGACCCCTTTCCCAAGTGGACACACTAGAGCTGGCCCCCCTCACAGCTGGTGATGGCAGGGCTGGGGTGCATGCCCAGGCAGTGGACCAGGCTTACCTCAGGAACTACTCACCAGGCCACCCTGAGGCCGTGCACTGTGACTCGGACAAAGTCATGACCACCAGGCAGCCCAGGTCTGGCAAGTCCACGCTGGGACTGTGGACAAATCACTCCCTGGCCTCGGATTCTCCCCTGTCTAATGGGGACAACAGCCTTCACCATGTGAGGAGTCTGAGGGTCACACGGGAAGCATGCAGCCTGTGGCATCTGATTGGAAATGCCACTAGGGGCTGGGGCCCCTTTGACCCTGGGCTTTCAAAGAGAGGCAATTGGCTCATGCCTTACTTTTAACACTGGTGGAGCAAAATAAGCTTCTCTGATCTGGAGGGGAAGCAGGGCATAGTGGGGTACATAGGCCCTGAGGCCAAGAGACAGGATTTATCTTACAGTGCTGTCCAGATGTGTGGCCTTGGAAGGTGAACTCAACCTTCTGGGCTCAGTTTCTTCATCTGTACAAAGTGCTGAGGCCAAGTCTCCACCAAGGCTCAGGGGCCTACAGCAATGTAGCCTTTTCTGAGCTGCTGTGAGCAAGCTGCCACTTGGTCATTAGGTCCCAGCTGCATACCTTGCTCCATCCCACACCCCCAAAATACTCTCCCCTCAACCACTAAGGATCTGCAGACTCACAGGCAAGAAGTCTAATCCCTGTTTACTTCAGTTTCCCCATCTGAGAAGTGGGCACGCTGAACACACCCGTGCTGAATCCAGTGCTGGACTGCAGACCTGCCCAGTGCAGGGCCTGTGAGGAAGGAGGGACTTCAGGGCCAGGACCATTGTCCCTAGGCTCAGGGCTGTCTCTGGACAGGACCTGGGGTCCTCAGAGTTTCTCAGTGAGCCTCTGGTTCATCTCTTAGGATTTCTTGGGGCAGATAGTCAGAGGCAGCAGCTGGAGGGTATGGGGTGACAGGCAGTTGCTGTGAGGGCTTCCTGGGAGTGAGGGTGCCTGGGGAAGGCCCTCAGCCTAGGCCTGTCTGGCCAATTATGGGGGTTGAGTCTAGTTGGCTTGGGCAGACACAACAGAGGACCTTGAGGCCAGGGCAGGGGTGAGGGCAGGAATGCCACTGACCTCCTTCTGGCTACTGGGTGATAAGGCCTCGGAGGTTGGCAAGGAGCTGGCTTTTCCACCCCCTTGACCTCCTGCAGCCCTGTCTGTGGGGTGTGGCCTTTATTCCTTCCAAAGCATCTGGTAGGGTAGGAGCGGGAACCTTACACTGACCTGGGTCCAAGTCCAGGCTCCGTCACCTCTGGATAGGCCATGATGTCACCATCTGGACCAGCTCAGCAGGGCCTGTCTCCAGGGACTGGGCCACAAATACCTTTATGGCCCCTTTGATATCTCAGAGCATTCGGCCATTGTCCTGATTTCTCTCTATTCTGAGAGGCCCATCAAGGGAGTTGCCTGGTCTCTCGAGGTTAACAGCATCCTACATCCTGGCAGCACCTGGGTGGTGTCAAATACCTCTGGCAGCCTGTCCCAGTGAAAAGCCTAGGGGTGGGAGGGCTCAGGCCATCAGGGATGGTCACAGGGTCAGCGCTGCCTTCTCCCAGCCTCCACCAAGTTGGGGAGAGGTTTGGGAGCTGCAGGGCCTGAGAACTCAGGCAGAGCTGTCTCTCACCAGGTGCTCCTGCCTCTTGGCCCTGCCCTGGCTCCAGGACCTAGGTTGTGTCTGCCAGAAGCAAAGTGTTTCCAGCCTCATGACAAGCTCTGCCAATGGCTAGGAGTCACAAACGTGACCTTGGGCGCCTGAGGGACTGGGCCAAAATGGAGAGCAAAGGAGGATGATCAGAGCCCTCATCCAACTCCTTGCTTTTAAATGCAGCGTGCACATGGCCATCCTCACAGAGCCAGACTCTGCCCAGGATGAAGTCCCTGCAGGAAAGTCATGCCAGTGGATTCACAGAGCGTTTCCAGTTCTGTGAGGCCCTGCTCAGGCTGGGCCTCCAGAACCAGAGTGGTTGCAAAGCGTCCCTGGGAAGGCAGGCAGACGCTCCTTCTAGAAGGAGCGGCTGGGTTGGGTGGGGGCCGTGGGGGAGGAGGCTGGAGGCCTGGCAGAGGGAATGCAAATTGGCATCATGAATTATGCATTAGCCTGAGCTTCTCACACATTGGGGCTGAATGAAATCATGTTTGCCTGGGAAAGGGGGAGGGGAAGACAGGACAAAGATGTGCAGGGCCTGGCCCTGGGAGGTGGGAAAAGGTATCTGACTCCATTTTCCAAGGGGCCAGGGGAAGGTGCCTGGGCAGGAGTTGGAGGTATCTCTTTGATGTCATCTTTTGCTGTGTGACCTCAAGCCAGACTCTTACCCTTTCTGATCAGCCTATTTCCTTGTGGATATAAGTCAGGTATAGATAGACCTCTATCTTTTCTCAACATGGCTGTGAGAGCAAATTAAGTGGTACACGAGTCCTTTATCCAGGGAAAATGGTTATTTTTTTAAAAAGTAAGAATGATCATTAGTATACCTATTTTTTTCAATGCTTCCTTCCTGGGTGCAAAGCTAAGTTCTTTACATTTATTGTTTGCCTGATCCTCTCAACCACGCTGGTGACTCAGGACTGTTATTACCCAGGTGACTCCAGACCTTAAATCAGTGGCTTAAGGCTGTGCAGCTGGCCACTGGGCAGGACCAGAATTGGATGCAGTCCTGTGGCAGCAGTCACTGGGCTGTGACTACAGGGGAGCTGCACTGTCACACTGCAGCCGGTTTCAGTCTGGCTTCAGAGGAGGGTGGTCTTCCTGAGTAGCAGGATCTGGGGACATCGTGGGAGCCTGGGCAGAGCTGGTGCAGTCATGATTAGTTCGACCTATTCCCTAGAATGCCCGACAAGACACTGACACAGAGGAACTGCTCAGGAAGCCTCTGAATGTGTAATGGTTTCAAACAAAAAGAAAAAACAAGAGCCAGAATTGACTGAGTAACTACTAGACTGTGGGCCTGTTCCTGATGTGCGTGCGGCTGGCAGACCAGCTTGCCTGGGATGGCAGCTGTCCTCAGACCCATCTTACAGTGCAAACATCACTTCTTTATTCTGCTCATGCTAAATTAGCCCCACACTGTGTAGACTCAGAGGTAGGGTGAAACCAAGGTAAAGGGCCGGAGAACAAGAAGTTAAAATGGTGAGGGTGGGGCCGGGGAGTTAGCTCAGTGGTTCCGGCGCCTGTCTTGCAAGCGCAAGGACCCGGGTTTGATTCCCCGGTAACCACATAACAATACTGGGTGTGGAGACCCACACCCAGCAGCAACCAGTACCACATACCACAGTGCCGGGCGTGGTGGCTCATGCCTGTGATCCCAGCACTCGGGAGGCAGAGGCAGGAGGATTGCTGTGCTGTGAGTTGGAGGCTGAGCTCAGGGCCAGCCTGAACCACAAAGCGAGACCCTGTCTCAAAAAAACCTAAAAAAAAAAAAAAAAATGGTGAGGGTGGAGGTGAGAGACATTTTGTATCTTTCTAGAATAGAGGAGACACTTGAATTGCATAATCAAAATAGTAATTGTCAAAGTCGAGAAAAGTGGGGGATGATTTTAAGTAACTTTCTGTATTCACAAGACAATATACTGTGTGAAAAGTGTTTCTAGTTTATTTCAAAATATTTCTGAGTGGTCATTTATTTACTGCTGCCAAACCACATATCTCAATAGTGTTTCATCCACTAACCCCCACCTACCCACTAACCAATCCACTCCTCCCTCCACTCGTCCCCCTTCCACTCATCCCTCTGCTCACCTGACCATCCGTGTATCCATCCCTCACTCATTCACTGACTCATTTATTCATCCACCTGTTAATTCATCCATCAGTCCACTCATCCATGTATCCATTCATTGACTCATCTGTCTATTCATCTATCCATGAATCCATCCACCTATCCATTTAGCCATCTATTATCCAGTCATCTACCCACCTATCCATCTACCCATCCACCTATCCACCATCCATTCATCTATCCATCCATCATCCATGAATTCACCTAGCTACCCATTCACCTATCATCCATCCATCTATCCATCCATTTATCTGTCCATCCATGCATCCACCTATCCACCCACTCACCCATTATCCATCCATACATTCATCTCCCATCCAGACACCCATCCATCCATGCATCCACCACACTCCACCCATCCATCCATCCAGCTACCCATCCACCTACTTATCCATCCTCCTACCCACTCATCCATCCTTTCACGAATCTGTGAGGCACACTCCGTCTCCCCTCCCAAGTGTCTGTATTAACTTAGAACATCAAAGCACACGTTCTGGATTTAGAACACCTAGTGTTTCAGGGTCTGACCAATGCTGAATCCAGCTGGGCTGGACTTCAGACTTGGTGCACTTGAAAGGTGAAACCTGCATGTCCTTGGAAGTGACTGCCAGCCCTTGCTGGGGCAGAGCTTGCCTGAGAAGCCCACAGCTGGTACTGTCCCTCTTCTGCCCATCTGCCTGTGCCTTATCACAGTTGTTTGGTGTTACTTCTTATCTTCTCCTGTGGGAGGGCCTCTCTGGCTTGTCAGCTTCCACTCCCTCCTGCTGGCTCACCACAGCCACCTCCTGTCCTACTGCCCTGACAACTCCTGCCAAGGTCACTGATGACCTCCTAATTGCCACATCTGACAGGCACTTGGGGCTTTTATCTCGGTTGTTCTGTCCTTGGCATTGGGTGGGCTGGCCCTGTCTGCCTAGCTTCTCTGCTGGTGCTGGCTCCTGGTATCTGTGCTCCCTGACCTGCTGCATTTCTGAGCCTCATCCTCCTTGGGCTCCCACCTATCAGCCTCCCAGTGTGTCCTCAGACTGGGTCTCTCCTCTGGCTGTGAACTCTCCTGGACTGCTGTCTCCATAGCCCCAGGGGCAGCACAGATGACCAGGCATACTCACCTGCCTCTAAAGCAGACACATGGTCAGGTGACCCTTGGAGGCAGGCATGTCTTGTGGTTCCATTTTACAGTGAGTAGACAAGATTCTTTGAATTACATCTCTTGCTCAAAGCCATGTAAGAAGACAGTGATGGAGAAAAGCTGTAGATTCCAGCCAAGGGGGCTTCCAAGCCTGTGTCTCCACTCATTTCCTTAGACTGCTTCCCTCTGGGAGAAAGACCAGGAACTACAGTGAAAGACAAACAAAAGATATAAAGTCTTACTGCTCTGGTATCCCATCTACGTCTGGAGTTTTACATCCCCTCTTTATAGGGAATAAGATAGAAACTCAGTGTGCTATATTATGACTTTTTCAGGGTGACACGGCTTCAGGATCCAGAGTGGAGGGAGCAGAGCCTGGACTCTGTGGTTTTGGGTTTTACTGGAAATCCAAGTTCTGTCACAAGATCCAGTACAGGATCTTCACTCCATCTGTGTCACCTGGGGCAAGTTATTCACCCTTTCTGTGCCTTGATCACCTCCAGGGGAAAAGGCAATTATTATTCTCCAATGGAGATTCTATTTGTGCGCCTGCTTGGGTCACTGAGGATTGAATGAGTTTATTTACTCAGAAGAACCCTACACGTGGCCCTAGTCCCTGTCAGCTGATATTATTTTTCCGCTTCCTGCTACTTTGAAGGGCTTTTCAGTTTCTTTTTGTCTGGAATGTTCTTTCTTGTTGTATCTATCTGAAAACTCTGCCCTGCTGTCCCCTCCTCCAGGCAGAAAAGCCCTTCTCTGTGACAGTGTCTATCAGGCCACACTGAGGGCAGCTCCAGCTGCAAGACTGAAACCCCAGTGCTGTGGGCTGCGGCAGGGAGCCGCACAGAACTGCAGATCCTGGCACAGGGCAGGCTCTGGGGCACTGGACCCTTCTGCAGGGCCGGGGCCTCTGAGCCAGAAGTGATCCCCTGCAGCAGCTTTGGACTCCTGTCTGCAGGGTGATAGCCAGAAGATGAGGGAGGGATGTCACCTCTAATCCTGAAGAGAGAGGGACATTGGTCTAGAGGCCCCAGAATCCACTGCTCCAGCCTTGTGGCTCACGACTGAACTGATCAGCCTTGGGTGAGCTCATGAGAGGGGTTGAGGTCAGGAATGTGGCATCTGTCGGCTCCTTGGGAGCTGGGTAGGCCAGTCTACAAGGCAAAGCAACACAGGGCCAGCTTGTGGGGAAGCAGGATGTGCACAAAACTGAGGCCCTGGCTAGAGGAAGGGAGAGACTGTGGCTGGGGACAACCATATGGGTGCTGGCTCTTTTCACCTTCTAGTGGACTCATCTTCCTGTCCACCAGACTCAGGGCTCAGGGCAGCCCGCCCAGGCTGAGCACCACTCGGGGAAGTGTGCGATGGACCGTCACTCTCCTGGCCTCAGCTCTCCACCATTCACTCATCCACTTGCTCATTCACTTGCTCACTCATCTCCTCTTAGCTGGGAGCCTTTTCTCTGAATGGAGTCATCTATGGGAGCCAGTGTGAGGCTCGAGCAGGAGGGGAACAGAAAGGTTGAGGGGCTGTGGGCTCTAGGGCTCGCTCTTGCTCTGGTCTGATACAGGCTGTTCTCTCTGTGTGGTTAGTGCCTGTGGGTACAGTCCCTTGTGGCTGAGAATGGCTCGGGTCTCTCTTTTCTGATGTCAGCAAAGGGTACAATGCCTGAGGCCATGAGGTGGGCAGAAGCATGGACTCCAGAGGGTGCCAGGCTGATACCCACTGCATGAGAATGCAATTTGTTCTGTCCCTTGGGCCATGAGCAGCCCTGCACTGCGTGGGGGCTGGCTCCATTCTGCCTTCCTAGGCCACCCTCTCCCCTGCTCTGAGGTCTCACAGCCTGGCTGAGATCTCAGGCGGGGAGCTGCAGCACAGCCCAGTGTGGGGCCAATTGGAGCAGCTGTCTGGGCAGGTCCCCTGCCTCCCTCTGGCTCCCGTATTTCTTACTCACTGTCATTGTCCCCTCTGGGGCCCTTGAGGAGTCATGGGGTCGTGCAGGCTGGATCCGATCCCGGGCCCTGCTGAGCAGGCTTCCGCACAGGGCTCTCGGAGGGCAGGACGGGAGACTGGCTGTGTGGGGTCCCCCGCAAGGAAGTGGCAGAGGACAGTGCAGACCTGTAGATTGGGTAGTGACTGGGAATTCTCTCACCCTTTGGGTACATGATTGGTTTTTTCCCTTAATAAATACACATAGCTTTTAACATACTCTTCAGATGCATATTATCATTTCATAGGTCAAGTAATTAGAGTTCTTTGCTGCTTTCTGGCTATTCTCTAGGCCCTCAGTTAAAATGCCAAGGGGAAATTAATTAGCTCCCTGAACTCCTTCTGAGACATCTCTCTTCAGTCCCCTCTGACAAAAGCTAGTGGTTTCATATTTCATATTCATCCTCTGTTTTCCCTGTAACAGAAACCTCATTGGATTCCAGGTGGCAAATTTTTGAACTCAAGGAGCTCGTGTACTGTTCTCCTTAACAGCTGGCATCAACTGAAGAAACATGAGGATGAGTCAGGGGGGAAGCATGCCCTTCAGCACATTGTCTCTGCTCCACTGCCTTCTGGAATGAAGATTTGATGGCTGGAGCCCCCACAGTCATTTTGGAGTACAAAGCAAACTTCAGGATAGAAACAGCAGTGAAGCAGCAGAGCAGGAAATAGGAGTCTGCGTTCCTGAAGAGTTTGGGAAGCTGCCACCTCTCTTCTGGATAGGCCTTCTTTTTGATAAGGAAATACATCTCACTCTTGTTTAAAGCATTTATGTGTGTCTTTCATTTGTAGTGGACTGATTTTTAAGAGAAAGACTGCAATCATCTCTTCCTTCTTATGCCCATATCTTCTACCCTGTGACCTGGAAGCTCTTCCTTCCCGGGTAGAGTTGGGGTCCTCACCATTTGTATCTGTTTCACAGAAGTGACTGAAATGATTCCCAGCCTGGGCCTCATGAAGGCTTGCACACTTCTGCTCGCCCAGCTGGTCTGCTGGAAGACAAAAGGTATGTGGCTCAGACCCAAAGCTGCCCCAGGTGACTTCCACCTGAGGACATCAAGCCCCACCAACACATCTGGGAGGCAGACGCCAGAGTCAGCCCAGTTCTGTTCAGCCCACAGCCTGCTATCACCACAGGAACCTTGTGACTGAGCCTGGCCCAAATCATTGCCTTACACAACCTGGGGCCAAATACAGGGTCATTGCTTTAAGCCCCAATGTTTTAGGATGGTTTGTATTACAAATAGGTCCACTTGCCTGAGGACCTGGCCTCTGAACACCGGAAGGGATATCAGCTGTCAAGGTCTGGACAAATTCAAGACCCACAGAGTTGGCAGGAAACACAATGACTACAGAAGCCAAGTGTGGACAGAGAGAGGGGTGGGGCTGTGGAGTACAGCACAACCTTCTCTGGAGAGGACGGCCTGCTCCGCAATGGACTCATGTCTCGTAGAACTGCTGGATCTCTTGTTGTTGTTGTTTTGTCTTGTTTTTTGGGTTTTTTTTGAGATAGGGTCTCATTTTGTAGTTCAAGCTGGCCTTGAGCTCAGCCTCAAGCTCACATCACAGCAATTCTCCTGCTTCTGCCTCCCGAGTGCTGGGATTACAGGCATGAACCACCACGCCTGGCACTGTGGTATGTGGTTCTGGTTGTTGCTGGGCCTGAGTCTCCACACCGGGAGACTGAATCCGGGCCCTTGTGCTTGCAAGACGGGTGCTGGAAGCACTGAGCTAAATCCCCGGCCCCTGAACTGCCAGATCTTTAACAACCTCCTATTCTCAGATGTAGGCAAGTCATTTGAGTCATAAAATAGCATTTCTGGGTCAGCGCTGCATTGTCTAAGAAAATATACATGAGGGCCAAATTCAGCCTGAGGTCCTGGGGTGATATCTGATCTAGTATAAGTGCTTTCCTGCTACAAGACTCCTAGTTCCACTTTCTTGATGGCCCTGGCTCTTGGCATCAGCACTCCATGGGTGACATTCTCGACCAGAAGGACACAGGCCTGTAGGGCTTTGGAACCTGTGTGGTTTGAAGATGTTTTCTGAAGAGGTGGCCCTGGGAGTCTGACTCCCTTCTCAGGATGCACGTGGCTCCTATTTCCTTCCCTTCCTTCTGGCCCCTGCACGAAGCCTCTGCAGTGTCCGCAGGGAGTGCTCTGGGTGGTGGGACCAGGTTGAGCAGAGCCGACTCCAGCCTGGGGACTCTGCCGAACTGTGTCTGAAGAGATTGGCATGGAAGCACTTGGGACGGTCAGCTGGGGTATGAGATGTCTGGGTGTAGGGTCTGGCTGAGAGGCATGAGTAAGTGTTGGCAGTGGGTTCCTGGGGAGCTTGCTGAGGGATGGAGGTTGTGTGTGTATTGAGGGGACCAGGTAGAGGGGCGAGGCTTGGACATGAGTCTCTGTCCACAGGCATCTCCCAGACTTGGGCACTAGGTCCCTTACCACCCCCAGTCTGCAGACCTTTCCTTTATTATAGAGTCACTTCGTCACACTTCTGTCATGTGTGCAGTGCCTGCATGTATGTGTTCGTGCACAGCTTGTGATAGCCCACTTCTGGCCACCTGTAGTCTTGCCACTTTAAATATCTGTAAAGGGCAGAAGAACCCACTGGCAGAGGACTTGCCCAGCATGCACAAGGCCCAGCACAGCAAAAACCCACAGAACCGAACCAAATGACCTGGCTGAACTGCAAAGGCTACAAGCTCCTCAATGAGCTCCTGTCCCTTTCATATCCTGTGGTGACTCCACCTGCCTCTCAGCCCTGTCCAGCATTCCCAGAGCTCTGCTAGGTTAGGCGGCCTCCATCCCAGGGGGCCTGGTCTCTGGTATGTTCTCTCAGTCGGACAGGGTGGGGAGTGGTCAGGTCCAGGACACCTGAGTGGGAGCAGTGATTACTCTGTCCATTTGGGACTCTAGTGGAGAAGATGGAGAAGGGTGACTGGCAGTGGTGGGATGTGTGGCAAGGTGAAGTTTTGGGGAGACACAGCGGGAGGTGTGTAGACTGTCCAGCAGTTCTGGAATTGCACGGGCTACTAATGGGCATCGTTCCCCTCCAGTTCTCTGCCGCATGTTGGGAGGCCCGGGAAGGGAAGCAGGCGAGGCGAGGATGAACCGGAGGCAGGCTGCTTCTGCAAGCCTTCAAATCCTTCCCCAGAGGCATCTGCCTGTGCATAAGGCTGAGGCTGACACCCAGCCAAGAGGGGGGCTCCAGGGAGCTGCGGAGACCGTCGCTGGGAAGCTGCTCCACGCTCCCACCCACTCGCTCACACGGGGCACTTGGGGAGTGGAGGCGGAGGGTGAGCTGGTGTGCATGCTGTGTGCACGATGCGAGTGTGTGCTCGGGAGCATTTGTGGAAATAGAAAGCCACTTGCCTGAATGCACTCTATTCTGTCCACTCCAACACTCAGACCTGACTCCCCAGATTTCCTGGAGGCAGGGTGGCTCCCGTTCCTGGGCTTCCTCTGTCATCCTCTGGGAAGGTTGTGTCTGTCATGGGACAGTGAGGACAGCAGGGGTTTGCTGTCTGGCCAAGTGGTGGACCGTAGCATGCCCAGCCTATTTTCCACTGAGAAGGGGGAAATGGGTTGAAGGAGGGTGTTCAGGAGGGCCAGGAGTTCTCAGTGCTGCTCCTCGCTTTGACCCTGGCTATGTGATTATTGCACCTCTGTTTCCCCAACTCTCAAGTGGAAGCAGTGCTCCAGGTTGCTGACCTCACAGGCTTTTGAAGAGTGGGTGGGTGTCGCATAGATTTCTCTGCTCTTTTGTAGTCTGCAGCTGGAAGAGGGTTGGCTCTCTGCTCCTACCTGGCCAGGCAGGGGATGCAGGTCCTCATGAAGGACTTCCTCTTCCGGCCTGGGGATGGTACAAACAGTACTTGTAGATGCAGAAGTCCTGGGGCACATGTGGGATCAGGGCGGACCTTCCTCTGGATCAGCCCGAGGCTGGCTGCTGTCCTGGCACTTGGGAACTGTCTGCTGAGGTCCTGGTGACATTTGAGGAGGACCTAAAGGACTTGAATGGGCAAAGACAAGATCAGAGGGCACTGAGCCTCAAAAGGTGGGGTTCCCATAGAAGTGTAGGGGCACAAAGAAGCAGTGGATCCTGCTAGACCCTGCATATTATGCATAGGCAGGACCCACAGGCAGCACTTTACTGGTTAGATCTTTATCCTTGCTTCAGCCCTGAGAAAGATCTGTGGAAGGTGATGGAAGCAGAAAGGTGATGAAAGCAGAGTCCACAAATGCCAGACAATTCAGAGCACCCACCTCGAGGTCCCTGTCCACAGATCTGGTCCTGTGGGGGACACCCAGTGTTCACTAACTCTTATGACAACTGAGTCTCTGTCTACTTGATCACTTGTTCCCAAAGGTGGCTCTGACCTTACCACTGCACAGGTGGCCACTGCTCCTTGGAGCCCCGATGTCCTTGCTCCTGCATGTCCTCACCCTGTGAGTGCCCTTGGACAGGGCAAAGGAGTGGCTTTGTCCCTGTGCAGCACAGGGTATGAGCTGAGCTGGTGTTGGTGAAGGGCAAGACTGTAGAATGTATGGCAGATGGGGGGGGCATGGTCCCCAGAGGGGTCTCCACCAGCCTCGCGCGAGAGCTGCTCAGAACTAATTCCAGCTCAAGTGAGAAGGACTCACTATGACCCTCACCCCAGTGGAGTGCAGACCACAGGGAAGGATACAACTCAACAACAGGAGCCTGAGGGGAGAGATCAAGACATCCTGCATCTCAAGTGCCCAAATACCTGGAAAGGCAGGATGTTCTCGGAAACCTGACCGACAGCCTTTCCAGAGAGCAAGGACCGGTGAGAGAACTGCCAAGGTGGGTGAAGACTGACCTCTGTCCCCCACCGGCTAAGTGAACTTGGGTAAACCTTATCCTCCCTGAACCTTGATTTCTTATTTGCAAATGGGAACCCTAACAGCACTTACCCTGAGTTTGCTCCAAAGATTAAATGACATAGCGCATGTAAAACAGACAGAGCCCAGTGTACAGTTCAAGAGTGTTCATTATTTATAGTGTTTGGGTATTCATTCATTAACTATCCATTCATGCAACCCTTCATTCACGCATTCATTCATTCCTACAGTATCACACACAAGCTATGTGCAAGGCTCTGGGATGCATTTGAAGACCAGGCTCCCGGTGCCATGGAGCTGGCAGATGCTGACACACATTACCTAGTGCGTAATTGTTTTGTAGGGGATTTGACTTCCAGAGCATGAACCTGCTTTTTGGTTGCAAAGTAACAATGAAGATCAGAATCACAAAACCCATGGGCTGGACAGGAAGCAGGCAGCCATCTCCCCGAATGCCTCCCAGCAGCTGGCTGAGAGACAGATCATGTGGGAAGTAGGAGGCAGGAGCCCCATCTGTCAGGGCCACAGGTCCCCAGAATGCAGAGTAAATCAATATGGTCAGGACTGAGTGGGTGCACACTGGAGGGAGGAGAGACAGCCACTCACGGGAGAAAATGGACGTCTCCACAGCCTCGGCCAGTGCTGTGGTGGTGCTACCCTTGGGCCAGACACAGCCATCTCAGTGCCACCTGCTGCCTCTGCTCGTGTGTCATGACCACCCTCCCCAGCACCCCCCAGCCTGGCCTGCAGGGCAGGAGACCAGGCCAGCAGCTGCCTGTGCTATCATTGCTCAGCACTCTCTCAATCCTTCCACTGCAGAACCCGGCCATGGTGACATTCCTTCACCAGCTCTGGTGAGAGGACAGGGTCTGGCCCTGTCTGAGGGAGTGTGAGGTCTCCCGGAGAGGCCAAGCAGGCTCCCCATCTGACGAGCTGCACACTAAGAAGCCAGGCAAGATGTCTGGGCTCGAGGCTGAGCCTCAGCGCTGCAGACCCCACTTGCCAGGTGCATGTGTGATTGATCATGTGCTACCTGGAGGAGTTTCTCGAAGCTTCCAGGGAAATCATAGAAGGTATCACATTGGCCTATAATGTCCCTATGTGTCATTCTTTGCATTGCTGTTGTCCTGCTTACTACAAACGCTCTTGTTCTCAGTTGGCAGTGGAAGTCTTTCCCAAGCTTCTTGAAACAATGGTAAGGATGAGCTGATCAGAGTGACATACCTTCATCACTGGAGAATACCTGCTGAGCACCTACATTGTGTTTGGCACCAAGCTGGGCTCTGGGGCCCCAGACTCACAGCCAAGACACATCCTCCTTTCCAGGCCCGCTAGGTGGTCAGACAGCAGGGACTAGGGGAGCTAGCAGGTCTTTAGGGTTCCTTTTAGGGGGCTGATCAACCTAGAAGAAACCAGGACAACCAGACGATAAGGTCTGGGCACATCTCTTGTGAAGAGAAGGGGTGTCATCCTCTGTAGCAGAGCATGGATCCACAGTTCAGGGAGGGGACCACGGGGTCTGCCATGCAGGGGTTACACCTTGAGCCTCCTGTGTCTTCACCCACCCACTCTGCACATGGTTGGTGCATGCCATGCCAGCCCGTCCAGTTCCCGTGCAGTAGAGTGGAGAATCACTCTCATCTTCTCGCTCCTATCACACTATTGTCCACTGCAGTGTGGGAAGAGACTCACAAAAATGGCTTTCCCCTTTATCTTCCTAAATAGTAATGCAGCAAATGAAAATTCATTTGAGAACGCTGGGAGGCTGAGGCAGGAGAATGGAAAATTTAAGTCCAACTCGGGCAACTTAGTGACTTAGCAAGATCCTCCCTCAAAATGAAAAATAAAAAGTTCTGGAGATATAGCCTAGGGAAAAACTCCTAGATCCAATTCTCAGTGGCACCCAAAAGTGTTTTCTCATCCTTGCCCAGCACCAGGTCATGAGATTCTGCAGGGGACATAAGAGGTTGGATCTGTCCTCGTGGATCTCACACTGTTGTGCATGGCATGATGGGGCAGGTCTGTAAAGATTATTCAGCTCTCCAGAGAGGGCAGAGGTCAATGGGAAAGCCTCCTGTAGGAGGTCACATGGCCTGCCCCTCTCTAGCTGTGCATTTTCTGAAATGTTCTATGAAAATATTTATGTGGTTATTTTTCTATAAAGTAATTCACTTAAAAAAAAAAAAAAACCTTCCATTCACTTTGCAAAGAAATTAGACCATCAACACAAACAGAAAATCGAATGACCTTCTGTTCATAGAGGGCAATTCCAACAAAGAAGCTGCTGGATGCTGTGGTCTCACTAGATGAGTGGACAGTGCTGAGCCTGACCCTCCCCTCTTTTTGTTAAGAAGAGAGATTAACGAGTGTTAGAAGACATTAAGCTCACAAGTACCAGACGCCAAGATAGAATTAGCAGTGGCTGAGGAAGACTTGATTGAAGATTGGGGAACTTTCTTTTGGTGGGTTTGTCCTGTCTCACAGGGGTGCTGCCCCGCACTGTAACAAAAATGCCTTCCAGGGGGAGCTGCAGTTTGCCAGTCTGTGTGACGGTGTATGTGGGTGTGCACACGTGAGCAAATGTGTGGTGAGTGTACATCAGCATGTGAACAGGTGTGAGACCACGTGTGCATGTCAGTGCATGTGCATGGGATGCACCTGTGTCTGTGTGCACGTATGTAGCCCCAGAAAGGTGTTTTAGAGTGGAAAATTGCCCAGGTGTAAGGAGGGGATGGGGTTCTTTAGGGGGCTGAGGGCCAAGGCTGCTGGTGTCCTACACACCAGGGTCCTGAACCCCACTGTCCCAGGAACCGTTGTGCTTTGCTGGAGGCCTGGCTGGCCTGGGCTGTCAGCTGACTGCAGACCTAAGGTGTCCTGGTGAGTGAGTGGAGGCTTCCGGGATGCTGGAGTGTGGGAAGGAAATTCTCCACCTCCTTTCCTTCAGAAAGCCTTGCTGGGTCCCTGAACTCAACCCACACACATCCTGGGAGGAAACCCCAAAAACGTCTCCCTCAACTATGTCCGTACAGAGCTCTGGACCATGCACAAGTGCTGCGAGTGTTTGATGGACACCCACTCACTTGGCGTGTATTTATATGTGTATCAAAGCTCATGCCTGGGGGGCATGTGTGCCATGTGAGTGCCCCCCCAACATATGGGGGCTTATACACACAGGGCCACCTTATGCCAGTGAAAGTGGGGTGCCTCCGGTATGGCTAGGCCTTCCCTCCCAGGAACTTTTCTGATCCAGACCCGCCTGTGTCTACACTCACAGAGGCTGCGCAGCATGGCAAGGTCACCTAGTTCAGATGCCGTGTCTTTCTGAGAAGTTCATCTGAAAACTCTAGTATGTCGGGAATTTGGGGAGGGCTGGTCTGCAGCTTCCAGTCAGAAGCTGTAGATGAGATAAGAAAAGGAACTTGGGGGTGGGAGTCTGTCTGAGGAGGGTTCCCAAGGAGCACATGGCTGGAATGGAGAGGATGGGGGTCCACAAGGAGCCTCCAGGGACTGGCTACTTCCTGTTACAGGCCTCACAGGAAAGGCCAGAAGTCAGGGTTCTTAAACCCTTGGAGATAGAACTCAGCCACTGAAGCAGAGATTCAGGTGATCCCCAAGCCTCTAGGGGACAAGTACATGGTCCTCTCAGCTGGTTAGCTTCCTTGTCTATACAGTGGGCCAAGGTGAGGGACAGCACCTGCACCTGACGTTAAGAAGGACCGATGGGTGAGGTGGGGGGTGATTAAGCACAGGGCCTTGTGCGTGAGAAATCACAGATGAAGAGTCAGTAGCCTTTCTCAGGCTGCACTGGCGTAAGTGAGGGCTGGGCCTCAAGGCTGGCTCGTCCCAAATCATCTCACTGGAAGGCTGAGAGATGCTCCCCAAGGCACCCTGCAGGGAGTGTCTGGGCCTTTCTGCTTGCTCGCTTCCTGTTCGCTGCTCTCTTAGCTCTCTCACAGTCATGAGGCTCTAAAAGAGGACACACAGATCTCAGACTGAGTGTGGCCACGCTCCTAACATGCTTTGCAGGGAGAGCAAGGTCCAAGGCCCTGTCTGTCATGTGGCTCATAGCCTCTACTTGCAGCCCTGGGCTTGCCAACCCCTATCTGTTGCCCAGGTGGCCTTTATACAGCTGGAGGACACCATGGTTTCCCACTGCCTGCAGGATGAAGTTCAGGCTCTGCAGGATCCTCTGAGGTCATCAAATCTGTCCCATTGCCTTGAAATTCATGGCTCTGACAAAGGGACCTGTCTGGTGTTGCTCCCACTGAAGGATGCTCACACCGTGGGCCCTGCCAGGCAGCTCCCATTGCCCAAATGCCTTTCTCCCTGTCGTCTGGAAAATACTTCCTCAAATACAGCTACTCTTGGTCCGTGCTTTGAGATCTTTTCTGAACCCCCCAACTCTCAGGCTCCTGTCCCGAGGGCTCAGATGGTTCTGGCTGACAGCTGTCAATGCATTCCTGGTGTCTGTTGGCTCAGTGGGCACCCAGCAGGTCCCCTTCATTGCACATTGACTGAGTGATCAGCTCCAGGTGGGCAGGGGTTTGGCATACGTGGCTTAGTAAGGCCCAACCCTCAGAGAGCTCTGGGGCCGGAAGCCCGCTCTGTACCTGATCTCATCTATGCTGCCCAGGGCAGAGCCACCTGGGAGCTCTCCTGCTGTCTAGTGGTGTACAAAGCCTTCCAACAATTCCCTGCTCACTTCCTGGAAAGCCATTGAACACAAAACACCAAAGAACCGAGCTGGGCACCCGCCCATGGGAAAGGTACCAGCCGGCAGCAAGCTGCGAGGACACTCCCCTGGGTGAATTTCCTGTGTACCTGTCCGCCCATAGCCCCTATGGGCCAGCACTGCACTCCACAGCCCCAGGATGTCCACGAAAGACACCGCTGCCCTCAGCTCACGTGCAGGATCAGTGACTGGGGTGTGCCTGCCCATCACGACCCTGGAAGCCAGGTTCCATTGCTGCCTGCAGGCCTCACTCTTGGGAGGGCGCCAGATTCCTGAACCTGGCTTTCCAGCTGACAGTGAGGAGCATGGTTCATCTTGGCTTTGTCAGTTGGGCTCTTTTTTTTTTATTTTTTTGAGACAGGGTCTTGCTTTGTAGTTCAGGCTGGTCCTGAGCTCACTATGTAGCCCAGGCCAGCCTTGAGCTCTCAGCAATCCTCCTGCCTCTACTCCCGAGTGCTAGGATTACAGGCTTGAGCCATCAGACCTGGCATTGTGATATGTGGTATCAGGAATCGAACTCAGGACCTTGTGCTTGCCAGGCAGAGGCCTGAACCACCAAGCTAAATCCTTGGCACAGTTGAGCACTCATTTTTTGGGGGAAGGCTGTCTTGGGGGCAGTATGAGTGGAGGCTGGCCCGGATCTTCCCTGCACGTGGACCATAATTTGCTCTTCTGTCCTTCTTGGAACATTCTGCTGGCCGCTCTCTACTGCTTCGCCTTGCTCATCCCTTAGTACTCCACAAGAGTAGCTTCTGCCCAGGGAGCCACCAAAGCTGCTGAGATGCCCTCCTGATATGGCCCCAGGCAGTAGACCTCATGGTGAGGCGGCTGTTACAGTTAACCTAACTGGACCTCATTTGCACTTGAGTTTGCCACACCAAGTTCTAGAATGTGAGTTCCTGCCAGGGACAGCTGAGGATCACCCAGGTACAGCACACCCATGACCCTGTCTGTGAATGTGTCAGAAGAAACCACCTAAAACAGACATGCAGGGAACATTTCAAGAGAAGATGTTGAGCTGAGCCCGGGGCAGCAAAGAGGAGGCTGCTCTTCGAAGTGTCCCAGGCAGAGGAATAGCCTGGACAAAGGCTCAGAGGCAGGCGAAGGCAAAAAGCAGAGGGCACCTGGAAGGATCACAGCCTGGATAGAGTCCAGGTGTCTGTAGAGATGTGGTGGATGAGTCGAAAAACCAGAGCTGAATCTTTTTTTTTTTAAAGGTTTTTTGAGACAGGGTCTCGCTTTATGGTTCAGGCTGGCCCTGGCTCAGCCTCAAACTCACATCACAGCAATCCTCCTGCCTCTGCCTCCTGAGTGCTGGGATTACAGGCATGAGCCACCACGCCCAGCACTGTGGTATGTGGTACTGGTTGCTGCTGGGCGTGAGTCTCCACGCCCAGTATGGTATGTGGTTTCCGGGGGATCGAACCTGGGTCCTTGCGCTTGCAAGACAGGCGTTGGAACCACTGAGCTAACTCCCCGGCCCCGCAGAGCTGAATCTTGAAGGGAAAGTGGGAGTATCTGAGGAACCTTGGGAGAAAATTCCAGAGGGCGGAGGTAAGTTACCACACAGAAAGTAAAAGGTGCATGATCCTGCAGTGTGCACAGTGAGGACTTCGTAGGGGCCACCGGGCATGCTGTGGAGGTCTGCTGGAGCAGAGACAGGCTTGATGGCAGAGCCAGGGCAGGGCTGGGGCAGGCAGGCCTTCTTGCCAGCTAAACCTCCCTTTAAGCAATGAGAGTGAGGTGGTTGGATTTTTGTATTTTCTCTATCTGGCTGAAAATGGTAGTTACCTGTTTTAACACATGCTTCTCAGAAACTGATAGACTGAGTCAATCAAAAAAGACCTGGAAAAATAGACACAACTCCAGCTAACAAAGGCAGTGTTGCCCAATTACAGTGTGTTAGTTAGCTTTCTAGTACTATAATTAATATGAATATGGTCATTTTAAAAGGGGGAAAGGTCGATTTTGGTTCATAGTTTTAGAGGCTGCTGGTTGTTTTGGGGCTGTGTCAGGACCTCATGCCAGGAGCTTGTGGTGGAGAAGCAAAGCCTGCTCTCGT
>PVIR01012304.1:0-45105 GCA_004026965.1 Petromus typicus
AAAAACATTAAAATAAAGCACTCAGTAAAAGCAGTTTAATATGTTTTTGCTTAGTATAGAATATTTTGAGTTTTATGAAAATTAAATTAATTTTCAACTAGTATATACATATAAAAGGGAGGTAGATTTTGGTTAAAGGAATGTAGAGTGATAAAATACAAGATTAAGATGGATTCAGTAATGACTGCATATTTGTGTGCTATCTACAAGGCCCATTTTGACTCTCACACATGAGTCCATGGAATCCCTGTAGTAGTCTGTGATACAGGCCCTGTTACAGTTCCCCTTTATCACAGGAAATTGAGGACACAGGTTAATTAGCAGTCAGAGACTGCAGAGCTGGTCAGTGCATAGTTGGACTCAAGGCTAGCCTGACTTAGAGTCTATGTCTTTGATAAAGAAGTACATCAGTTCTCAAAGTAGGGTGATATTAAGATGAAGGTACGTACTAAACATCTGCATTTTTCTTTCTTAAATCGTGTTTTTGTTGCCTGTTGTGTACACAGAATAGGTAAACTTGCCTTTGCTTGCTGTAGTACCTGAGGTATTTGTAAAACATCACTAGCCAAAGTCTGTAATTGTGTATGGGTATGCATATGTATATGTGTGTGTGGGTATTTCGAGTTAGGCCCTACTTTTTAATATTTAAAATGCTTGAGAATTTTCATAGGTGACTCTTTTGATATTCTTTGACTTGACTGATTTTTTTCCCTTTGTGTCGTAAGTATATTAAGAGATGAGGAAACCTAATTTTAAAAGTGTGAATACAGATGTGGAATATCATTAAATTGTTCCTTCTGTTCTATAAAAATTACTGAAACATAATTTGTTATGGGATGTAGACATCTACAAATAGTCACTTCCTCTGACAGTTTCTCAGAAGATTTTCCCATCTTCCTGATCAAAAAAGCAATGCTGTCGGGCATGGTGGCTCATGCCTGTAACCTAGCACTTGAGAGGCTGAGGCAGGATGATTGCTGTGAATTCGATGCCAGCCTGTGCTACATAATGAGTTCAAGGCCAGCCTGAACTAATAGCGAGACCCTATCTATACAAACAAAGAAAACAAAAAATGATAATGCTGGGCCAGGAATTTAGCTCAGTAGTATTGTGCCTGTGTTGTAAGCACAAGGTCCTGAGTTTGATATCTGGTACCGAAAAAACAAAAAAAAATGGTGATGCTTACAGAACAACTGAAGCACATAGAAAATCCCTCGAGAAAAGCAAAAACAAAATCCCTTTTTATACTTTTTAAAAACTGTATTTTAATATAAAACAGCAGGTACTACTTAATCTTTCTATGATAACATAAGAATTTAGAAAATAAAGCTGAAGTTCCACTCTTGCATTATACTTGAATGGCTGAATCTAGAATGTAGGAAATGTGAAATTAAGGAATGCTGTTTAAATAGAAATAAAAAGTTATGAACATTTGTCTGTCTGGTTCTCGTTCTTCAGTTGTGATTTTTTTCCATGTATATTCTTTTCCTTCTATGCTCTGCAACTTTTGAGTTTCAAACAATATTTAAGCAGTGGTTCAAATTTGATGTGTTTTTCTGTAGTAGGGAACTAAAATAGAATAAGATGTGGGGAGGTAGAACCTAAACTGAGGGAGGTAAAAAACCAGATGGGAATGAAAACTCAAAACCTTGAGCTGGATGAAGCTAGGAAGAATAGAATCTAAACATTGAAATTACACATCTGCTAGGCATCTGTGCATTCTTTATTTGTAGGTTCTATTATGGAAATAACAAAAGAAACTTTGAAAAATAAGTCATGCATGTATTCGTATCGATAAATACATGTACATTTTAGTTGTACAGTGTACATTGAATTCATCTTTAAATGCATTCCTATTTCCTAGGAGTTGTACAGATGCTTTTCTAAAAGTAGCATCACTGTTTTGGAATTGAATTTGTGTTTCTCACTTATGTCTTCAGCACTGAATCACTGTATTATATGTCAGGAGAGCGTCAGTGTTGCTGAGAGGAAGATGCTATCGTAGGTTTGCCTTTGCTTTCTTTTTTGGTAGTATTATAGGATGGATTGTCAAAAAGAATGGAAAAAGTTGATAATCCAGTAGCTAGGGAAGAAATATGAAAAATTGTAAAAGATACACCCTGTAAGAGTGCCAGATGTTTTTATAAGTCTTTAAACTTTAATTGGTGATTCTTATCTAACACAGATTTCTAGAGGAAGGAAAAATGCAACAGAGAAGATGTTCTTTGAAGCTAGTGCTAACTCTGCTAGCAAAATCAGATAAGGATAGCACCAAAAAGAAAGTAGGCTGTTCTCAGTTACTGCCCAACTGTAGTATCTAAATAAGATACTACAAGTTGAATAAAACAGTGTCTTAAAGCCATAGGATAGAGTCAACCCAGAGAGTTGAAGATGCCTTCAGAAATGTATAATGTCATTTCTGCTATATCAGTAGAAGAGGAAGGTGATGTGACTGTCTTAGTTGATGACCAAAACATTAGATGAATTGAATAATCATTTCTGGCAGACTATTTTTAAGAAAAGAAGGAAATTTCTCTAATTGACTGAAGGGTAAAACTACCGTAGCTGATAAAGCGAACTCAACTTTTAAAATATTTTCTATGAACAATATGAAAAACTAATTTTTCATGTTGTTATTAATGATGGAAACTCTAGCCATTGGAATAATAGAAGCTAAAGAAAAAAGTGTATTTGAAGAATGTCAGAGACTGGGGTCCGGGGATTTAGCTCTGTGGTTCCGGCGCCTGTCTTGCAGGCACCTGGGCCCGGGTTCGATCCCTGGTAACCACATGCCATACTGGGCGTGGAGACTCACCCCAGCAGCAACCAGTATCACATACCACAGTGCCGGGCGTGGTGGCTCACGCCTGTAATCCCAGCATTCGGGAGGCAGAGGCAGGAGGATTGCTGTGATGTGAATTTGAGGCTGAGCTCAGTGCCAGCCTGAACCACAAAAGCGATACCCTGTCTTAAAAAACCTAAAAAAAAGAAAAAGACTGTCAGGGACTAGGGGATTTAGCTCAGTGGTTCTAGCACCTGCCTTGTGAGCACAAGGTCTGGAGTTCAATCCCTGGTAACCATGTACAACAATACTGGGTGTGGAGATTCACCCACCAGCAATCAGTACCACAGACCACAATGCCAGGGCGTGGTGTCTCATTGCCTGTAATCGCAGCCCTCCTGAGGCAGAGGCAGGAGGATTGCTGTGAGTTCGAGGCTCGCCTGGGCTCAGAATGTGTTCAGTTTGCCAGTGCTCTCTGCCAGGCATGCTGGCATACTTAGAAAAGCCAACGGAATTAGTGCAGAACTAATAAATGAAGTCTGTAATGTAGCTGTGTATGTGGCAAAGGAAGAAACCTGTAGGCTTCCTTTAGACCCGCAGATGCCACTCAGTGGGAGAAGCACCATTATTAGCACGTGGTGCATTTGATAGGATGTGCTTGCTAAACCCGAGCCTGCTTGGCGGTTCCCCAGCTGCAGACGTGCTTGCATCATCATGTTTGCATCATAAGGAGGGAGCGAGTATTCTGGCAGGTAAAGTTTCCAGTTTCCTGCTCACCTCAGCAGGGAAGCCGATGTTTACATGGTGTCAGGGCGCACACAGGCTGGTTGCTTTCCGAGAGTGTCCCTGGGACCTCAGGCTACTCTCTGATGCCCATCTCACCTTGCTATTAAAAACTGTAGGGAAAGAGTATCACTGAGTTCCTTGCCTTTGTATCCTGCAGGGCAAATGCCCTGAGATACATGAAAAGATACAGGAAAGTAGTCCTCTCTAGTTATTTTATTTTTTATGCAGTGCATGCCAAGGGATTTGCAAAAGTGAACGTTCCTGTGCTCCTCTCCTTGCTCACCTCCTTCCTCAGCTTGCTTCTCAGTGGTAGTTGCTGCTGACACTGTCTCTTTTTACAGAGACCCACATCCCTTCTGGCTTCCCCCACAGATGGCTCCGAGCGTTCCCTGCCTCAGCGTGCCTCCCTGCTTGTTTCCCGTCTCCTCGCTTGTTATAACCTGCTGCCAGGGCTCCTTCCTCCACAGCTCTGTGTGTCCCCTTTGGCCAGGCCTTTTCTAGCACTGCTCTTCAACTTTGCCTTGAAATCTTATTATCTCCCCTTTTCTGAACCTTTTAGTCACCTTTTTCACTGCACTTTTTTTTTTTTTTTTGAGACGGTCTCACTTTGTAGTTCAGGCTGGCCCTGAGCTCACTCTGTAGCCCAGGCGAGCTTCCTGCCATCACCTCCCAAGTGCTGGGATTACAGGCATGAGCCACCACACCTGGCTGAATTTTTTTTATTTTTAAACTGGCCATCTCAGGAAATTTATTGATGAAAATTTACTGAAGAGATGAATAAGAAATTTGAGTTGCTTGGCACACAATCTATGTCTTAAAGGTCTGTGGGAGATGTATGTGGGAGATGTTCGCCTTGTTCTGATTTTTCTCTTGGGTCTGTGACAGTGAGATCACAAATTTATTCAAGTCATGGATGATGTCTCTTTTTTTTCCCCCAGTACCAGGGATTGAACTCAGGACCTTTCGCTTGCCATTTAGGTGTGGTGTCACTGAGCTAAATCCCTGGCCTGATCATGTCTTATACTTTCAAACCTTTATCAAAATTTTCCATTTTGTCCATTATAGTAGGGTGGGGTGTGGAGGATGTAGAGGTGTTTCCACCCCTACATGCCTCATCCCCAGTAAAATGGCTCTTCCATCCCTGGGGAACACTAGCATTGAGTGGGAACATATGAGATGAGAGAAAGGACAGGACTGAAATCTTCCCCAGAAGAAAGGGAGGGAACTTGCTCAGCTTTTTGCCAGGTTCTGTTTCTCTTCTGAGACTCATGTTTTTGATGGGTAAAATAAAATATATAAGATTACAAAGGAAACCAATTATATTGAAACAGCTGTTACAGTAATTAGAGATTTTTAGGTATATGTAATAATATGTTCTTTTATTAAACTCATTCATAAGCCAGCACAGGTTTTCATAATTGGTCTAACGTTAAAACAGTGATGTGCATGAATAATATTTGCATTATCAACAACAAAGTAATCTGTTGAGAATACCTGATTTATTTTGATTACAAAGTCATAGGTGTTGTTAATATGATCGTGGGCTTTGGCCTACACTAAGAGTTAAACCCCCCCCAACTTAAGTTCAGTTTGAGTTTAGTAAAAGTAGTGATATGATGCTTTTCCATGAAAGTTCACGCACCTTCATGTCCTGTAGCTGATGCTGAGGACACCGTTCCGCGGCCACCTCCAGGCAGGATTTCTCTCCCTCAGGCTCCTTGAGTGAAGCGCAGAGTAGGTGAGGCCCCTCCGCCCCTGCTGCTCCCAGAGCACTCTCCTCCTTCCTAATGTCTGATGGGAGGTGTTTGCGCATCGTGCCGCGCGCTGTAGTGTTCGGTTCGTGCTGCTTCCTGCAGTTTTCTGTGGACCTTGGCCCACTTGCTCCTCTTGTTCTGTGGAGATTTCGCCTTACAGGGCTGTCTGACTCAGTACTGCTTCCTTTTAGCATCCAGTTGGGTGGTTCTTCCGGGATGCTTTGCTTCCTGACCTCCTCTGGTGTCTTGGACCTTTTCTCAGCCACTTGTAGTTATAGCCCAGGTGTAACACAGTTGTGCAGCTAAGTACCTAGCCCCTCTGTGATTTCATTCCCAAGCATCCTGCCCTCGTTCCCACTCCCCTCCCTTCCAGTGCATGCCTACACTGGCTTCCTGTTGCCTCGCTGGGTTCTAGAACTTCCTTGCCACACTGTCCTGTGGCCTTATCTTCTCTTTACTATTTCAATCTGTTCCCAGTCATTGTGGTGCAATTGCAGATATTCTTAATGCCTTTGGCCTCACCTGTTTCACTGCGTAGTTGAGAACCTCTGTGGTTAATCAAACTGTGCCTACTCTGCACTTTAAAAAAAATGTGGTAAAAAATGAAAAACAAATTTACTCTTATTAATTATATACACTTTGTTGTACAACAGACCTGAGAGCTTTTTATCTTCCTGACTGAAATTCTGTATCCCTGATTAACGGCTCCCTGCCCCCCTTTTCTCTCTCTGAGTTTACTTTCCATACTGCATGTAAGTGGAATT
This sequence comes from Petromus typicus, assembly GCA_004026965.1. Classification (NCBI taxonomy): domain Eukaryota; kingdom Metazoa; phylum Chordata; class Mammalia; order Rodentia; family Petromuridae; genus Petromus; species Petromus typicus. The sequence continues at coordinate 6,087 of PVIR01012304.1, forward strand.
ATATGTATTTTAAAAAATGACTGACTTGTTTCAGTTGGCACAGCTCCCTCCTGGTTCACCAGTGTCATAGCACCTGACCAGCTTTCCTCTTGCGAGGCTGGATTGTATTTCACTGTGAGCGTGCACTACATTTCCTTCACCCGTCTCTTCACAGGTGCATTGGACAGTCTTGGCATTGTAGTGGGGGCTGCATTGGACGTGGGAGAGCAGATGCCTCTCCGAGAGCCTGATTTCAGGTCTTCTAGATACACACCCAGAAGTGGGGTTGCTGGGTCATGTGGCAGTTCCATTTTTAGATTTGTGAGGAATCTTTTTATATCTGTGGTATCAGTTATAATGTCTCCTGTTGGTTCTGATTCCTGTTATATGAGTTGTCTTTTTTTCTTACTCCAGCCAAAGGTTTGCCAGTTGATTTAAAAGAAAAAAACTCAATTCTTACTTTTGTTAATACTTTTTAAATTTTTCTACTCTGTAGTTGGTTTGTTTGTTCTCTAGTCTTTCTGCTAACTTTGGGATAGGATCCCAGTATAGTTTCTTGAGGTGTGAAGTTAGCTTGTACATTCAGTATCTCTTTTTTTTTTTTTTTTGAAACAAGATCTTGCTTTGTTGAACTCACTGTATAGGCCAGGCTAGCCTCAAACTCATAGCAATCCTCCTGCCTCTGCCTCCCAAGTGCTGGGAGTACAGGCTTGAATCGCCATGCCTGGCATTGTGATACGTGGTACCAGGGATCAAAGTTGGTAAGTTGTACTTACCAGGCAGACCCTGGGTCCACTGAGTTAAATCCCCCGCCCTTAATATCTTTTTTAATGAAGGCATTTAGTGCTGTAAACTTTTCTCTTAGTATTTCCTTTGTTGCAGTCCGTGAACTTTCAGATGTTATGCTTTTACTTTTCACTTGTCTCCATATTTTCTAATTTCTGTTGTGTTATTTAATTTTCATATAATAAAATTATTTCCCCCACATATTAGTGAATTTTCTACATTTCCTATTTTGGTCCGAAAGATACTTGATATGATTTCAGTCTTAAGACTTGTTTTGTGGCCTAATATGTTATCACATCAACCCTTAAGAATGTCTCTGCGGGGCTAGGGATTTATCTCAGTAGTTTGGCCTCTGCCTTGCAAGTGCTAGGACCCAGGTTCATCCTGTTAACCACAAACAACAAGGCTGGGTGTGGAGACTCCTGCCCAGCAGCAATCAGAACCACATACCACAGTGCTGGGTGTGGAGGCTCACACCTGTAATCCCAGCACTTGGGAGGCAGAGGCAGGAGGATTGCTGTGATGTGAGTTGGAGGCTGAGCTCAGGGCCAGCCTGAACTACAAAAACTGAGACCTTAAAGAATGTCCTGGGTTCTTCATCTTTGCTTTTTTCAAAAAGCACTTATTTAATCACAAATCTACATTAGGAAATTATATTTTAGGAAATTTATATAAACTTTATCACCAATTATAGACTGATGATCTCAGCCATATGCACATTGCCATTTATCTCAAGGTTCTTTAGAAGAACTATGTTCCACTGTGGTTGGGTAGAGTGTCTTGAGTGTGACTCTTGGGTGTGACCAGGGGCCAGATCGTGTGTCTTCCTGATGGTCCTTTTCCTAGAGGGGCAGGTATTGAAACCCCTTATTGTTGTATTGCTATTTCTATCAGTTCTCTGTGTCTCTCATATGTTTGGGTGCCTTGATTCTGCACTTGTACATTTTTGACAAAAGTGACTAGAGAATTAGCTTTGCTGCTTGGTCTTAACTCTAGTTAATGACTCCTGCAGTAGCTCCTAGACCATTACCATCCTAGTCTGAGTGTTCAGTCTCTGACATCACCTCCCCATTTTTGCTTTCAGAACACAATTTCACTCTTTATCTCCCTGTGACCATGGGTGCCTTAAGGAGGAAATGTCTGTAAAGTTACTGCCTCTGTGCATCCTTGTCTGTGTCTGTTTCCCGTGGATTCTAACTTCTCTCTCTTACTACTGAGTGAACCGACCTTGCTTCTAGCAAGGGTCCAAACCACTTCCAGCTCTGACTCCATCCTCCTCCCCATGGATGGCCACAGGACCGTTCTCATTACAATGCCAGCAAACCGCCTGCCCTAAGAGCAGCACCTAGACCCTTGGCTCCACGTACTCCTCTAACTTTCAGCACCCCACGTCCCTAGTGTTGTCTCTTGAGCTCACATGACCTCGGGCTTCCACTCCCACCAGACCGCCCTTGTGAGAGTCACCCGTGATTGCTGGGCTTATCCTTGAATTACGTGGCCTGTTAACAGTGCCTGACGCAGGCAGTTCCTTATTCCCTCCTTGAAATACTCTCTTCACCTGGTTTTCAGGATAGCATATCAAAAAGTCTCCGTTTCAGGCTGCGTGGCATGGCATGCTTCCAGGGCCCAGTCCTCACACATCTTTTTTATTTTTTTAAGGTTTTTTTTTTTTGAGACACGGTCTCGCTTTGTAGTTCAGGCTGGCCCTGAGCTCAGCCTCAAACTCACATCACAGCAATCCTCCTGCCTCTGCCTCCCGAGTGCTGGGATGACAGGCGTGAGCCACCATGCCCGGCACTGTGGTATGTGGTACTGGTTGCTGCTGGGCGTGAGTCTGCACGCCCAGTATTCACACATCTTTTTTTAGCTGCACTCATTTCCTTGTTGCTCTTCTTTTGACCTCATGGCTATAAAACCATTTATGTTTCAAATTTTGGTGAGACTCACATTTACCCTTCAGCCTGAACACCTTCTCGGAGATGCAGAATTATTTCATTTTGTTGTCTGATAGGTGATTGAAATGCAACTTGCTCATAATTTAACATGTGATGGTTGCTTAGAATGGCAAGAATATTAAAAACCAACACTTTTATGTTGTATAACTCATCAATCTTCAGATTGTTTTTGGTCTAACTTCAAAGCATGTGATAGGGGTATTTTTTTTAATCAAATGGCTACCTAATTTCTCATTGCTACTGACCAATCAATTTTTAATGGATTAAAATATGAAAGGTAGCAATGTTTAAATAAATACAATTTCCATTTGATGTTTGCATTATGGATTGCGTACTCCTTATGTGTTATTTCAGAGCACAGCAATGTAAAGCAGTACAGTTGACACTGGACTGAAAATGAGCTAAGTTTGTCAAGTATACAGACAGTCAGGCTTTACTTTTAGTGTTTAGTAGGCCAAGAAAACATGCCATTGGAGAAGTCACTAATTCATGTTTGGATACTTGGATTTTAGTTGGAAAAAGACTTAACTTTTACATGATGGAAAGTAATAAAGTAAGCTTAACATAGAGAAATTTAAATCAATACCACAGTGATAACACTTTTTACACCTACCAGTATGTATTAATAAAAATACAGATATTAACCAGTATTGGTGAGGATATAGAGAAATGGGAATCATCACCTACTGTTTATAGGACTGTAAACTAGTACCCTTGCTTTGGAAAACAGCCTCAAAAGTTATATGTAAACATAGATTAGCAGAGCTGAGGATGTAGCCCTGTGGTGGTGTTTGCGTAGCTTGTGTGAGGCCCCGAGTTCCATCGTCAGCAGTGCAAACCAACAAAACATGAAGTTATCATGTGATCTAGTTCCATTTCTTGATACGTACCGAAGAGATTTCAAAGCATATGTTGACACAAAACCTTGTGTAAGAAAGTGAGATAGAAAAGAAATGAGACCTGACGCGGCCCTTTTTCCCTTCTGAGATCTGCTCCATCCCCACCCATCAAGGGCAGTTGTGCATACTGCTGCCCTCTTGGAGGACAGCCTGAAAACCTGGCTTGACAAAGCAAAGGTCAGGAGGGACCAGAGCCCATTGCTGATTGCACCCAAGGCCCTAGAGCCCAGTGTCATAAGCAACATTGTGAAAGCCACAGTAGTGATTTTAGCCCTACTGTGTTCACCTAACGTGGAACTGTCTGTCCCATCACCATGGCAGCTGAAGCTGTGGACGTACTTGCCATGGCTGAGGCAGGCTTGAAGTATGTACCTAGCCCAGGTGGCTCTCTCCTTTGTTACTACTCTCCTAACGTCCCTAAGCCAGTCATTACCTGCAAGAGACTGCATGTGTGTGGTTCACTCCATCTTCGCATAGGTAGTACCTGTCCTGCTTCTTGGGTTGGAGTAGCAGGCCCCTTTCTGGCACAGCTGCCCTGTGCTGCAGCACAGGTCCTAGTGCGGGGCCCACTTGCTCCCGTGGTCTTTTTGTCTGCTCAGGATTCTTCGTGCTGGTAGAGAGAGCTTTGTGGGTGGATAACCTGACAAGCCCTGGAGTCCTGTGGGTAGTAAAGAAACCCAAAGGCACAGCTTAAGCTGCTTGAAGCGCGCTAGAAAGCCACCAAGGTGGATATAAACCTCAACTGCTGAGGTGCTGACGGCAGTGGTGTGAGCACCGACCCCTGGGCTTTGCACAAGCAAACGAGTCCAGAAGTGGTTACATGCTTTATATATTAGGCTCTGAGTTGGAGTTCTGACTTTCTCTTGCTAGCTGGAAAGCCTGTCTAAGCAGTTTTCCACCTCTGAAAGATCTAGCTCACTGGGGTGCTGTGAAAAATAAAATTAGGTAAGAAAAAATGTTTAACATAATATCTGCCATTTAGTACTGGTCAGTTGTGTTTATTGAAACTTTGGTACATAATAGGCACTTTCTGAGCTTTGTACATGTCTTGCTTTAATCTTCCTTAGATAGAAATTCTTGGTTTTGCACAAAGGTTAAACAACAGGCTCAAACCATGGAGAGCAGCGTAGTTACTGGGAGGCAAATCAGCTGTGACTGGTGCATTGTTGACGGCTGTCCGGTGCTGTTTCCCTGTGTGTAAGTGGACTCATGATAGTGCCCAAGTCAAGGACAAGTTAATGCATTATTTTATCTAGCTCAGTTTCTTGAGCAACTGTTGCTTGGACTCGACTCCCTGTTCTGCCTTCTGTCCAGTGGCCACTGCCCTGTTCTCGTCCACTGAGTCTCCTGCATCGCCATATACTCATCCTGTTCTTTGGTTATAACCACTACGGGAAATCAGAATGGAGAGTCCTCAGATTAAGTGTGGAAATTGTGTTTGACCCACTGTACCTCTTCTGAGTATCTTCCTGAGAGTTGAAGACATCTTTTGCAATGATACTAGGATGCCCATGTTTATAGCAGCGGAGCTCACAAGAGCTAAATCTTGGAAGTGGGCTAGGTATCCATCACCAGAGGAATGCATAAAGAAAGGGCTATTTGTACAGAATAGAGTACTGCTCAGCCAGAAAGAAGAATAAACTCAAGTCATCTGTAAGGGAATAATACACCTTGAGACCATAATGCTAAGCAAAATAAGTCAGATATAAGTTAAATATTGCGTGGTTTGTCTTGTATGAGAAACCCAAAGTATAAATGGAAGAACAAAATGAAAGATAGGTGATAGAAAATAGGGAAGTAGACCTTTTACAGATGGTAAGGGCATTTACAGGTAAAGGAGAGGGAACTGAGGGGAGAGAGGGAAGTAAAAAAAATAAAGATGTGATATGTATGTGTATAAGTTCCCCATGGTGAATATATTATGTGTTGAAACATACTAATAAATAATTTCTATTTTCTGGTTATATGTTTGCTGATAGATGGTTTTGTTTTTGTAATATTGTAAAGCATTTAAATTAATTTAAAATATAAAACAATTATGTAGTCTGATTGGTGCGTTAGTTTTCTATTGCTGCTGTAACAAATGATCCCAAGTTTGGTGGTTTAAAGAGCCCACATTCATGGTCCTGTGGGTCACGTTCCTGCCTCCAGCCCTATAGCATTTGCCGGCAGTAACTCTGGTCTCCCTCAGATCAACAGCACCTCATTCTCTGATCTCTTTTCATCTCAGTCTCTCTGTGTAACCAAGGATCGCTGTGAATAGGTCAGGCCCAGCAGCACAGTGTAGAGTTCTGCCCATCTCTTAGTCACATATGACAGGCCACTTTTCTGTTTAAAGTAACATCTTTACTAGTTCTGGGGACTAGCAGGCAGGCATCTCTGTGGGACTGTTAGTATGCAGGCTCCCACAGTTGGTTTTGGTCTGCTGCATAGCTTTACATGGTTAATTTTATTTGTTTATTTCAGTGAAGGTAAGCAGTACAGTTATGGCCAAATGGTGAAACCTGAGTTGACTCATTTGTTCTGCTACGTATGAGGACAGTGACTGGGCACATTACTTTTCTAAATGCTTTTCTTCCTTGGTAAAATAGGGATGCTGCTGCATACCAGAATGTATTGAATTTAAAACACTTTTAGGGCAGTGATGGTGAACACTGATGCCAACAGCCTGCTGGAGCACATGTGCCCTAGGTTCGCCCCTCGGCTACAAAGTGGCCTCTCAGGTTACGGAGTGGAGTCAGGAAATTCCTACCAGCCTCTTTGTTTCTGTCTTAAATGAGCAAATACATGATCCACCTAACTCAGGAAGTCTCAGGGGGATGAGATTAGATCATTTATGTAAAGGTGCTTTGAAATGTTTAAAAGTTACATAAAATGTTCTCGGTCTTCGTTTCAGAGTGTCTTTAAAAATATTTATCACTGGTGAGAAAAATCAATATATCCTTTCATGTTTTGCTAGCAAATTATTTTTTATTGTTTTTCAAATTTTGAAATTCATTTGTCTCCTTAAATTAGAACAAATGAAAAAATAATAGAATTAAAAGTATGTAATATATGTGATCCTTCTAGCCAATAGGACTTAAAGTTCAAATGTGTCTAGATTATTTTTAATAATTCTTAATTATTTCCTTATCTGAGGTCTTCTGAGGAGTTACCCTCTGTTGTAGAAGCCAAACGCAGTACGAAGTCCACTTCGCATTAGTAGAACGGATTGATCTTAAAGCCAGAGCTACATTTTTAATCTTGCATAGTCAAGCAGCAGCGTTTATTTGTAACTGGCTTGTCTCTGTACCCAATGTTTGACTTCAAAGATGTTAGTATGTATTGAGCATGGATTGTTTTAGAAAGTGATTTGATTCCTTGGTTCTTCCCCTCATACAGTGTGTAAGTGCATAGATCTTTCCTCTCAGCACCGAGATGCCATTTTGAGAGCTTCAGTGACTTTCTGAATGTTGCTGTGAAGCCCAGAAGGGAACGCGATCAAGTTACACATTCTTTGTTCCTGAGCTGCCTTGCGCTAGCCTGCGGCTGGGCTGCTCACAGTCGCCATCCCTCCCCCCTGCGCCCCGGGGAGGCTCTTTCTGCTCCGGTATTTGGAAAAGCTGCCACTGAGTTTTTCTTTTAAAGAGCATTTATGGAGCATTTCAAGTAAGATATTCAAAGTAAAAAGTACTTTTTAAAGAAATCTCGAAGTTACACTTTTAACTATACAATTAACCAAATTTGTCTTTAAGAACTATTAACTAAATATAGAGTGTTTAAAATTATATATCTTTAAGAAATAACCTGTTTTGGCATAAAATGATGAATATGATCGCTTGTGTGTTGCAGAACTGGTGGTATAAAGTCTCCAAAGCAGTTACAATATTTTTCTGTTTTCTAGCTGCTCTTAGATAAATGGAGATGTCAAAAAGTTTTCACATAAAAACTCATAAAAATCCTGTTGCCATATTCTGAATATTGACTGTTTTATGTTATATTATTCCCTAGCTAAGTTTTAGTTGAAATATACTTTTTTTTTAACCTTTAAGGGGTAATTTAAGCAATTTTACTTATAAAATATGGATATATTGGGCCTGGGATTTAGCTCAGTGGTTCCGGCGCCTGTCTTGCAAGCACAGGGGCCGGGGTTTGATCTCTGGTTAACCACATACAATATTGGGCGTGGAGACTAACGCCCAGCAGCAATCACTGCCACATACCATAGTGCTGGCCGTGGTGGATCATGCCTGTCATCCCAGCACTTGGGAGGCAGAGGCAGGAGGATTGCTGTGGTGTGAGTTTGAGGCTGAGCTCAGGGCCAGCCTGAACCACAAAGCGAGACTGTCTCAAAAAAATAAAAATAAATAAATAAATAAAATATGGATATATTTTATAAATATGTGTTTATGGATAACTGATATCTCTGAAGGTTTAAGAAGCTTAGTATTATTTATTAGGTGATTATCTCTTAAACATTATCAGACTAGTAAGCAATACTGATTTTTTTCTCATTTCTAAATAATTTTAAATATTATCTTTAGCAATGTACTTGCACTACACTTTTTCTTTTTATCTTTTTTGTGGAACTGGGGATTGAACTCAGGACCTTGTGCTTGCCAGGCAGGCGGCAGCACCACTGAGCTGCATCCCCAGCCCTACACTAAACTTTTTTCAAAAGAGAAAAGGTATAGGGCCGGGGATTTAGCTCAGTGGTTCCGGCGCCTGTCTTGCAAGCGCAAGGACCCGGGTTCGATCCCCGGAAACCACATATAATACTGGGTGTGGAGACTCACGCCCAGCAGCAATCAGTACCACATACCACAGTCACATACCACAGTGCCGGGCGTGGTGGCTCACGCCTGTAATCCCAGCATGCGGGAGGCAGAGGCAGGAGGATTGCTGTGAAGTGAGTTTGAGGCTGAGCTCAGGGCCAGCCCGAACCACAAAGCAAGACCCAGTCTTGAAAAACCTTAAAAATAAAGAGAAAAGGTATATAGTCAGTTAAAGTTAGTGGCTGTGCATTGGGACTTGATATTCTTTTCTTGCCCTACAACTACTGGCTTTATTCTCACTAGCTGTGGAGCTGCTGATTTACTACGTATTTTCTAGTAATTTGCTGTCCTTCTTGGTGTTCTGTATGGCGGTCCCCACCTTCCTGCCCTGTCTTTGTTTATTACGTTCTGCCTCTTCCATCTCTTTCTTTGTCTGGTGAGTTCTGGCTTCTCATGCAGGCTCAGCCCAAGGCATACCCCTTCCCTGAAGCCTCTGTTTAATCTTGGTAGTTCCTTCCTTTTGGGTGCTTCTGTAGTTATGATAACAACTTATACTGTTATTTTTCTTTAGAATCTTCAATGTCTCTGGTTTAAATAATGATTCTGGCTTCTCTCTGTGGATTCACTGTATGACAGCTACTGTGCCGGGACTCTGAATTTCTCCACCACCTGCTGAGGTGGGTCTCCGCACACATCCGAGGGAGTGAGAGCCAGCACACTACTGGAAATTCAGGCACACCGTTCTCTCTCTTTGGTTCCCTCCACTCTTATTGGGTACCCTAAACATATTAGATTATTTAATAAGGATAGGCTAATTGAATGACTCATATTTTGGTTCACTCTTCCTTTCAAGGGTGGCTTTTGGAAGAGTTGAGAAAAGTAGTCTGTTAGAGCTTGTGAATTTTTCATTCTTCAAATTACATAATATTTCAAGCACCATCGTGGGCTTCTCCTCTAACTTTGGTGATCCTGAGTGTGACTTTGTTCCCAAGATGGTTCTGTGTTTTTCTGTCATATCGGAAGTCTGCCCTTGCATAACACAAGAAGGGTTTAAAAGTGACCAGTGAGAATAGGATTGTGCTGTAGGTTATTGCATTTAAATTATTAAGGGAATATATTTATTTGTTTAAAAATTAGATGTAAGTAAATCTTAGAGATAAATGGGAAAATAGAGATAAATTTTAGGAAAGATATTTAAAGTTTTGAATCTTATACTTAATTAGACTGTGTTTAAAACCATTAACATATTCATGCCGGGGTCGTCATTCATATGTATTGTTGCCCGGTGGCTTCACCTATGGGTGACCAGATGACTATCCCACTGGGCAGCTTTTTATTAATTTTATTAGGGTTTTTTTTTTTTTGGTGGTACCAGGGATTGAACTCCGGACCTTGCATGACCTGGCAGGTGCCAGAACCACTGAGCTAAAAAATCTCCAGCCCCTATTAATTTTACTGGTAAAAAGACTGAGAAAAATGATTAGATCTGTTTGTATTACCAGTAGTACAAACTGCCTAGTGGGAGAGTCATGCATGTACTGATGTTTCAAGCCAGCAGGAATGTTGTTTTTTATGTTAGTGTTAGAAGCATGTGACACTTTATCCTGCCCTTATTATCTGATGAGTGTTACTAATTTGATCTTTTAAATTTTTATAGTGTATATACTTTAATTTTTCTAAATGTTCATTGAACCTTTTTTCTTCAAATGGTCTTGCTTTGTAGTTCAGACTGGCCCCTGAGCTCACTATGTAGCCCAAGCGAGCCTGGAACTCAGAGCAATCCTTCCTCTGCATCCCGAGTGCTGCGATTACAGGCCCTCATTGTGGTGTGTGGTACTGATTGCTGGTGGGCATGAAGGACCACGCATGGCATTGTTGTGTGTGGTTACTGGGACTGAACCTGGGACCTTGCATTTGCAAGACAGGTGCTGGAACCACTGAGCTAAATCCCCAGCCCTCATTGAGCCTTTTAAAATATCAAGGTTATTATTTGTGTATGTATTGTCTAGAAAAAGGAATGATTTCAGAAACATCAAAAGTTGACTTTAACATTGAACCTTGCATGTAAGGTGGATAGAAATATATATGTACAAGATGTTAATGTAAACCATCAGAGTATAATATTGTATGGGGACACACTTCGTTGTAACAAAAATTCATCTTTTTGTGTGCGCATGGATGTGTGTGTGTGTGTGTGTGTGTGTGTGTGTGTGTGTGTAGTGTACCTGGGGTATGTGTTCTACCTCAGAGCTATACCTCTTGGTCCAGATTATTTTTGAGACAGGGGTTAGCTATGGAGTCTAGGCTGGCCTGGAACTCATTGAGTAGCCCAGCTGGGCTTGAGCTCTGTGGGATCCTCCTGCCTGAGCCTGCCCACTGCTGGGGTTACAGAGGTATGCTACCATACCTGGCTCCCATTATGTCCTTTTACTTTCCCAGTTATATTGAGATTTTACCCAGTAATGTCTTTGCTTAAACCTTTATTCCTTTGTCAAAGATGTCTGGCATCCTGTTTTAAATCTCCTGTGTGGCATTGTTCATAATTGCAATTAGAATTTGCACCACATTTCCTTCAGATACGCTTCTATTTTTAGGAAGTATAAGTTCCATGTGAGTGGAGAATTTTAGTTGGTTCACTGTGTTAGAGGTCTGGCCCAGTGCCTCGCTTGCAATATGTGCTGAGTGCCTTCTTTGTGGCTACAGTCAGTGCTTTTTTTAAAGCCCTCTTTAGTATGTTAATTAAGAAAAGGCTTTGGTGTTTGCAGAATTTTGTTTTTAGAGCCCTGTAAAGAAACATAATAACCAAAAAGAAGACTGACTTCAATTTTGTTTTAAAAATAACTGACCATTTTAATTATCTAATCATTCAGAGGAGATACACGAACCTGGAAGCATTAGGAAATTGGAGGTAAGATCTTAGCTATTTTTTCTCCAAAGAACGTTGTCCTCCCAGACCTTCTCTCTGCACTTTTGTTATTGTGACCTAAGAAAGTTGTAATTACTCCTGATTGATGATACCCCAATACAAGGAGAGCCTGAATAGCCATTTTTGTGGATTCTAAACGCTGAGAAACAGAAACTGATCTTTGTGAATTATTGGAAAGCCATCAAAATAGTCTGTCTCACAAGTGAGTTTTAGAGTTTTTGGGAGAGGGTAGTACACGGACAGAACCCAAGGCCTTTGCCCTCAGCTACACCCCTAAGCCTTAGAAAACATATTTTTCTTGAGACACAGTCTTGCTGTATTACAGTTAGGCTGCTAGAACTCATTTCCAGGTGGGCCTCAAACTTCACACAGCAGTCTTCCTGTGTCAGCTTCCTGAATGCAGGGTTTATAGAGGTGAGGCCCAGCTAAACTTTTTCGTAGCTTGTGAGACTTGGTCCACTTAAGTAGCCCAGGCTGCACTGGAACTTGGATTCAAGGGGTGTACTGTCGCACTTATCAGTCTAGACCTCAGTGAAATACCAGAAGGTGAAAATGCTAATGCTGTCCCTGGCACTGTCGGTGCTCTGAAATGTTAATTGTATTATACATCTCTAGATATAGGAAAACTACTTTTCTCAAGAGTAATTACAAATTTAAGAATGAATTTCTCAGTCGTCTCAATCCAGTATCAAAATACTAATACTGCATAATGTTAGCAAAGAGAGATGTTGTTTACTGGCAGCTGGTGGTGGAAGATCTTCTAGCTTCCCTTTGCGGTGGATCTGTGGGTACATGGAAAGACTCAAGGCATCCTTAGAGGGAGGAAGCACCTAGAGACCAGGAGAGAGGAATAGCAGGCCCACCTTGACTTTTACAGCCAGAGCTTGCAGACTGGTGGCCTGTCAGCGAGGTTGGCTCACAGGCGTTTGTTGAAAGGCTGGCTAGAAAAGAAAGCGCCAGCAGTTAAAAAGTGGTGGATTGCCTAGTAAGGAAGTGCTGGTTTGTGGCTGTACTTGGAAGGTGAGAAGGGAGGCAGCAGAGGCCCCGCCCCTCCCCCCCTCCTCTCCCCTCCTCCAAAGGCATCCTGATGCTGTGCAGAGGGTGGGCGGGGAGCCTGGTCCTCCTGTTTCCCCCACCCTCTGCAGCTGTTCTCCTAGAGTAGAGCTTCGGTGGTGGGTAGTACTCATGTATCCATCCAAGCAGGAGAATGCAAAATTAGGGCTGTCTTAAGAAAAAATAGGAGAGCATTCAATTCTTTGTGAAAATAAAGGACATTTATTGTCAGAAATCTTATATTTTAGGGTTTAAACAATTCATAGTAAGCTGTCGTGGTAGCTCACACCTGTAATCCCAGCATTTGGGAGGCACAGTCAGGGGGATTGCTATGAGTTCAAGGCCAGCCTGGACTACATAGTGAGTTTAGGGCCAGTTTGAACTGCAAAGTGAGACTTTGTCACAAAAAACTAAAAGAAACAAACAAACAATTCATAATAACTGTGGCTAATATGCTATATGGAAAATATAATGAAAAACTAGAATAAGTCTTCAAATGTCAATGGTTTTTTTTAATGGTTAAGAAAAATTTATTGAGAAAGATAGCTTTTGTCTAAGAGAGACAGAAAGGAGACTGTAAAGTGGGTTGCCCCAATAGGGATTATTTTTATTTTTTTAAATTTTTATTTATTTATTTTTTTTGAGACAGGGTCTCGCTTTGTGGTTCAGGCTGGCCCTGAGCTCAGCCTCAAACTCACATCACAGCAATCCTCCTGCCTCTGCCTCCCAAGTGCTGGGATGACAGGTGTGAGCCACCACACCCGGCACTGTGGTATGTGGTGCTGATTGCTGCTGGGGTGAGTCTCCACGCCCAATATTGTATGTGATTAACCAGGGATCAAACCTGGGTCCTTGAGCTTGCAAGACAGGCGCTGGAACCACTGAGCTAAAGCCCCGGCCCTCATAAGGGTTATTTTTAAATGAGAATAAAATTAGTAATACCACTGAGGAGGGAGAAACTGCAAACTTGTAAATGTTTGAAGAGAAACATCCTGGGTGTAGACATAACAAGCAAGTTCATATTTGTTGAACAGCAGTCATAATTCATAATATGAACCATTGTGGAAGTAATTGTTGCATAATTATTAAACATATGGGCAGGAGCTAGGCACAGTGGCCCATACCTGTAATCTTAGTACCTTAGAGACAGAGGCAGGAGAATCGCTTGTGAGTTTGAAGCTAGCTTGGGCTACATATATAATGAGTTCAAGACCAGCCTGAACTACATAGTGAGACCCAGTCTCAAGAAACCAAAAAGAAAAGAAAAGTATGGGCAGGGCGACTGAGACAGAAATGCTAAATAATTTCTTTTGATTTTACCTGGTTTATTTATAGTATGTGAATTTTTCCCTTTTCACTCCTCTCTTTAGTCTCTGCCTATATCTGGTTCATTCTTGCTTGGCAGCCCGGGGTGCAAATCTGTAAGGGAAACTTGTTCTTTTACACGGGCTGTCTCCACTCCGTGCTGCCGACCAGATGTTTCAGGGAGTGGCGTCCCTGGAGCGCAGCCTGGCCTCTCCTTGCTATCAGCCTGTTCTGAGGCGGTCCTGACTGTGTCACTGGCGCCTTCGTGCTCCAGACTTGTTTCTGCAGCCTCAGGGGTGTTTGACACCATGGTGCTCCTCTGTACTAAACTCGTAACCGCTGTGGCAGGGCTCCGCAGCCTTCTACACCTTTGTTGGGGTCATGGTGGTGGCTGAGAATACCAAATCAGGGCTGAGGTTGTCAGTACCATAAAATTTAAATCTTATTCTTTATCGGTATCCTACATTTTGAAGTTATGAAAAGTAAAAATAGCTATGTTGAAAGAATCTGAATGACAGTAGGGCTACTTTTTGCCTCTGATGAAAGCACAAATGCTTGGATGACTGTGTGATATGAAGGAAAGGGAGAAGGCACTAGGACATTGACATAGAATATACATTTAAATGTGCAAAATTTTCCCCCTGCAAAACCAGCATTGGCTTCCAGCAGCAGTTACAGAGGTTCTAGTAGCACTCATATTTGGAGGTCCAAGACTGGGAAGAGTGGATCCTTACAAGTGTTCCCCTTTTTTTTTTTTAACAGGTGTTTCTTGTCCCTTAACTCAGAATATTAGCTGTATACTCAGCTAAGAAATTTTATGTACATTTTTAACTGAATACCAGTTTGTCAGGAGTTAACCTGGATTTTACAGGTTTTTTAAATTTCAACTAAAGATGACATTTACAGACATGTGAGGAACAAAGTACGTTTTTTGCTTGATAATTTCCTAATCATTTTGGGAAAAGTCAGCCAGCTGTCAAGGTAGAGTTGAAAATAGTTCCTTCTGAAATGAAGTCAAGTGGGAAGAATAAAATATTCTGACCTTACTACGCTGGCCACAACTCTGAAGCACAACATAATTGCAATAATGTCACGGGCTTATTAAGATTGCTACATAAAAGAAAATTCTATTCAGTGTTACCTTTAATAACCATTTACAGCAGCCTTTTACTTTGATCTCAAACTTAGAAATTCCTCATTGCAATAGTGTCTTCAGGTTCTTGTTTAATCTTGTATTTTATACTTGAACCTTTTATTTATCTGGTACTAATTTTGGTACATGAGGTAAGCAGTCAGTTTCATTCTTTCCCAAGTGGTTTAGAAGTTCTCTCAAAACCATTCATTGATTTGGGAGGTTGCTTTTATTATATTCTTACATACATTAGGATTTTCTTTCAGTCTCTTGACCTATTTGCTTACAGTGGAATGGCACTATAATAGTGTAACTTTCAATACATGTTTAATACAGAGCAAGACAAATCCTTTATCTTTTCTGAAGTTGAGTTTATTTTTCTAAATGTTTTCAAAGTTCTTTTGTCTGATTCTGTTCAGTTGATTTGGACACAGCTGCCATCTCTGTAGCATATAATTTTCTAATTCATAAAATGGCATGTCTCCTTTCATTAGTTTTCTTTTTTGACTTTCAATTAAGTTTTATAGTTTTTCTCATGTATATTATATACTTTTGGGAGATACTGTGAATGAAATTATGTTTTCATTATATTTTCTAGCCAATTTTGGTTAATATATAGCATATTAACAGTTATATATTAAACACTCAATATATTTAACTCTTTTTACTTCTAATAATATTTCAGTCGATTATCATGGTAGATTTGCAAAAATATATGTAGTAGAACCAGGAATTTAGCTCAGTGACACCACTGCCTGCCTGGCAAGTACAAGGTCCTGAGTTCAATCCCTGGTATCACCCCTGCAAAAAATATATATATATGTGTGTGTGTGTGTGTGTGTGTTTTCCACGTCAGTTTTAATATTGATTCACAGTTGGAATTTAATTTGCATCAGAAGCAATTATTGTAGGGATAATACATAGAGTTTGGTTAGTTTTAAATATCACAAAGTTTCTTTACAGTGCAAAATTGGTGTTTGATGATGTCTTCAGTTTTCCTTTTGAAGAATAACCCAGGGTCAGCATTTATATTTTTAAAACTTCTTTATTTGGTAGAAATGTATCTCACACATTTGTAAAAAGTTTTAAATTTACTTTCGCATGCTTTAGCAGGTGTGTTTTATTGTCTGTAATTTGTTTGTTACAGAAATATGTTGTTTTCACTTTCGAAGGTGGTATCAGAAGAGACCGCTTTTCCCACCCACCCACAGAAAGGCCTGTCTGTCCATGGCTTCTCAGGTTTTGGAATCGCTGTGTCTCCATGCTCTGTCTTCACATCTCCGTTCTATTGGGGCGGCAGGTGTCGTGGGTTAGGGCCCATGCCAGTACCTCATTTGACACCCTATTTTCTTTTTGTTTGTTAGTTTTATTTTTTGAGACAGTGTCTTTCTCTGTAGTTTAGGATGGGCTTCAGCTCACTGTGCAGCCCACACTGGCCTCGGACTGGCAGCAACTACTGCTTCAGCCTTGGAAGTGCTGGGGTCATGGGCTTGTACCATCACACCAGTCCTGTTTCCTAAAAAGGTGTGATAGATTGGGTGTGAGATCCAACATATGAACCTGAGTATTTGTGTTTTTATTTTTACTTGAAATTATTTCTTACTGAGGAACATACAGGAATAGCGTGGTGATGCCCGTAATTGATAACCAGAGTCACTACTTTTTAACTTGTTCCCACGTCTGCGTTGTTTTGTTGTTCCTCCTTCCTCTGAGACTTGACCACACGTACATGCGCACTTTATTTTTGGAGAGCCCCTAGAGAGTAAGCTTGGGTATACCATGCATGCTCTTTTACTTACCCTTACTGTTTCTGTGGTGATTCTAAGAACAGTCATATTTTGTATATGACCGCATGTGGGTTATCACGTTCAGGACATTTTACGGTGATGCATGATTTAATCTTCATCCTATATTCAAGTTTTATAAGTTCTTCAAATTAAGAAATGTGTAGGGTTTTTCCTTCAGTAGAGGGTTCCATCTGGGGCATGTATCCCATTCTGTCCCCTCTCTCCCTTGTATTTCATTCATTTTGGTGGCTAGGAATCAGCTCAGAGACTCTCTACCACTGAACTGTACCGCTAAGCCCTAGTTGTCATAGCTAGTAAATCTCTTCCTTTAGAGCACTTACTTAGCTTCCTTTTATGTATTAAACACTTCATGCACATTTTGGGAGAAAAGAGGCCAGTTGTTTTGTCAATATCTCTCACTTTGGGGTTGACATGTAAAATCTTCATTATCTGATTCAGGGTTGCATCCTTGGCCAGAATTGTTTGTCACTGATGATATGTCCTTCTTGGGTATCTAATCCTGAGGTGCATTGCGTTTGTCCTGCCTGGTATTGTTGATGTTGATTTCATTAACCAGTGAAGGTACTGTGCAGTTTCTCCATTGTATAGTTACTATTTCTCCCCTGCATCTGCTCTGATAAGAGCAGATAAGAACCTGTGGAGGACACCTCTAGAATGTACTTATTTCTTGAGCTTTATAAATACCTCATTCTCCGTGTAGATTGAATTTGTTTTACCATTTGTAGTTAATAGAATTACTGATTTTCCAGTTTACTGTTTGTTCTGTATTTATCATTCTGATAACTCTCACCTATGTGTTATAACTCTCACCTATGTGTTATAACTCTCACCTATGTGTCCTGTCATCATAATGATGTCCATGTCATCATTATGGACTGATAGAGTCCTTTGGATATGTCTGATCCTTTTTTTTTTTAAGCACTTCTTTACTTTAGGACAAAGTAGGACATAATAAGGCTCACTGTGGACCTTCTTTGTCCCTTAAATCATTAACAACTTCAGTCCTGTTTTCTCTTAGGGGGGCAGGGCTGTATAGAACACAAGATCTGGGTGTTAGGTGTTCCTGAGGGTGTCAGTGAATGTTTCTAGGATATATTCTTTTTTTTTGAGACAGGGTGTCGCTTTGTAGTTCAGGTGGCCCTGAGCTCACCAGATAGTCCAGGCTAGCCTTGAACTCACAGCAATCCTCTTGTCTCTGCCTCCCGAGTGCTGGGATTGCAGGCATGAGCTACCACGCCTGACACTGTGGTTCTCTGGGACCTTGTGCTTGCCAGGCAGGTGCCAGAACCACTGAGCTAAATCCCTGGCCAAAGGATATATTCTTTAATGTACTTTTCATATCAGCATTTGAAAGCAAGGCCTGACATACTTTTTAAAAAAGCAACGTATAATTTGTTTTTTAATATATATATATCCATTCATATATGGTGACCTGCACTGTTCTTATGTATACAGTTCAATTTTGACAAACCCATTCATTTCTGCAACCTATAATGATATCCTGTGGTTTTTAAAGACTGTTTCCCATTGTGGGTAATACACGTTACCTTTTTTTTGCTTTTTTTTTTTTTTGGACATAGGATCTCATCATGTAGTTCAGGCTAGCCTTGAACTCACTGTGATCCTTCTCCAGCCTCAGCTTCCCAAGTGCTGGGATTACAGGCATGTGCTACTATGCCTGTTCACATTTCTTAACTGTTAGATACTTGATCTTTGAGTTCTCTGATTCATACATTCACTTGCACTTCATTTGAACAGGCATAATTAAAAGTAATTGAACAACTATTTTTCCAGTGAAATTTAAAAAGTGTCTTGTATTCTTTGATTTAATGCAGAGACAATTATTTTCCAGCAATTCATTCCATCATGGCCTATTAAAATTGGGTTGTAAACATGTTAAGCACCCTTGACTACATATCAGTGCATTACCTTATGAGCAACTGAGGTACATTGTAGGTCTTGAACTTTTACCAGCTGTTTCTTAGAATTCTTCTGTTAGATTATGATACTACCCACAGAAATTTATAACTTTCAATATCATGCTGTTTTAAATTAGTGCAATAGGAATGGATAGAGCTGAGTACTGGGGTTTGAACTCATGATCTTATGCTTGCAAGGCAGGTGATAGTGCCACTGAGCTAAATTGCTGCCTGACCTGAGTAATCTTCAGTGAAGGCATGAGTTTAATTCAGAAAGGATGTTTCTGAATTTTGTCAGAATTTTGAATTTAATTTTATAGCTGAGGAATTGTCAGATTAAAAGTGATGGGATATAATGACTAAAAAGCTAGCTCTTCTGTAGGATTTCAAGGCAAACTATACATTTGGCTAAGTACTTCAAGCTTTTTTTTTTTAAGGAAGTTTTCTTTGGTCCTTTTTTATTTGTATCAGAAATTGAACTCAGTACCTTGAGCTTGCCCGGTAGGCTGTGGCTAAGTATTTTCGTAAGTTCCTTTAATAGCAGGCAAATCTGCTGGAGAGTGTCTGGATTGAGTGTGTCTGGATGGAGTTCAGGAAGCTGAAGCCTCTGAGGGCTGTGCCAACTCTGGTGCCAGTGTCCGAGTGACTTAGGGTGTTCTGTGAAGTTAGAGAGAAGATGGTCTTGTGAAACAGAGACCCCAGGTGGAGGTTAGGTCAGATGACTTCGTGAGAAGTCAGCTGCTGTTAAAGACCCTGCATTTATCCTGGCCACTGGGCTTGTGTGATAGTGCTGGAGGCTCACCTGACTTTCTGAAGATAAGTTATCTGCTCTGGAATGTGTTTCATCCCTTGAGATACCTTTATCTGTGCAGTGCACAGGTGGAGATGTGCCGTCATTTTATGTTATATAATTGAAGAAAAATACCAGTTGAACAGTGATAAAACCGTAACATCGTAAGTCAACAGGGAAATGTAAATTAAAACTAGATAGCACAACACAACAGAATAGTCACATCATCAATGGTGTTGACTTTAAGATATGTACTGACTTCACAATTAATAAAATGTTAATGTATGAAGAGATGTACGTTTCAGGATTGAATTATATTACGGATCACTAAAATGTAAAAATATGCCATGGAGATACATAATAAAATGTAAATTAAAGGTGTAATATTTATATTATATGTAGAGATTAAAGTGGTTTATTTTTAAAGCAGTTTTAGGTTCAGAAGCAAAATGGAACAGTAGAGAGCATACTTGTACCCTTGGCTTTACACCCTCCTGTAGCCCACAGCAGAAGGCACACTGTTGGAGTGGATGAGCCTACCATGGCATATCGTCCACGGGAAGACTTGGTAATGAAGTTAAACTGTACTTTACATTACCCTTCATCTTTTTTTTTGAGACAGGGTCTTGCTTTGTAGTTCAGGCTGGCCTTGAGCTTAGCCTCAAACTCACATCACAAACTGCCTCTGCCTCCCGAGTGCTGGGACTGGCACCATGGTATGTGGTACTGATTGCTGCTGGGCTTGAGTCTCCATGCCCAGTATTGTATGTGGTTACTGGGGATCGAACCCAGGTCCTTGCACTTGCAAGACAGGCACCAGAACCACTGTGCTAAATCCGCTGCCCTACCCTTCATTCTTGATAGTGTACATCTGTGCTTTTGGATAAATCTGTATGACATATGTCCTCCACTGTAGCAATATGCAGTGCAAGTTCATTTCCTTAAATATTCTTTGTGCTCTGCCTATTCATTTCTCCTTTCCTTAACTCTGGTGCCTGCTGATCTTTTCTTTTCTGATATCCAAATGTCACCACATTGCAAGCACACACTAAGCAGACTTTTAGATTGGCTTCTTTCACGTAGAGATAGGTATGTCAGGTTCTTCCATAAGAACGTGTCAAACCTTTGCATCCCCTCCTGTAGTGAACAAGAGTTCTGCTCCATGTCCTTGCCAGTGTTTGAGTGTGATTGGCATTCTTAGTTGTGACTATCCAGGTGTGTTGTGGTATCTAGTTTTAATTTTCATTTCCCTGTTGACTATGATGTTAGAGCTTCTTTTCCTGTGCTTATTTGTACCTGTCTATCTTCTTTGGTGAGGTGTGAGGTGCCTGTTAAGGCCTTTGTCCCATGTGGTGTTTATGAGCTTTAAGGATTCTTTGTGTAATTTGGATAATAGCCTTTTAGCAGTGATGTCTTTTGCAAGCCTTTCTCAATGTTCTTGGCTTATATGTTCATTCTCTCGATCATCTTTCAGAGAAATATGTAATTTTAATATAGTTTATAAATTATTTCTTTCATGAATTGTGCTTTCCCAATCTATGCAATTTTTATTTTCTTTTTGTGGTATAATTGCATTAGCTAGGACTTTCATAGTATGATGTTGATGTTCTTGTTTTAAAACTGGGTAGTCTTAATTCTCACCATTGTGTTGGCAGTGTTTTTCTGTTCTTGAGACAGAATTTTGCTTTGTAGTTCAGGCTGGCCCTGAGCTGAGCTTTGAACTCACAGCATTCCTCCTGCCTCTGCCTCCTGAGTGCTAGGACTGCAGGCGTGAGCCACTGAGCTAGGCATTGTGGTATGTGGTGCTGATTGCTAATAGGCATGAGTCACCATGCCTGGCATTGCTGTATGGGGTTTTGAGGGATTGAACCTGGGCCCTCGGGATTGCAAGGCAGGCATCAGAACTACTGAGCTAATCCCTGGGCCTAGCTGTAGTTTTTTGTAGATGCTTTTTGTCTGAGCAGTTTCCATCTAGTTTTCTGAGTTTTTAATCACTTGTCATGTTGGATATTATCAGTTCCTTCTTCCCTTCCTTTCCCTCACCTTCCTCTCCCTTCCTCCACTTGCCTCTCCCCTCTCATCCCTTTTTTCTCTCCTTTCCTCCTCTTCCTGCCTCTCCTGTCCTCCTTTCTATTTTTCTGTCTCACTGAATTGCTCATGCTGTTCCCAAACTCATGGACTCAGCTGATCTTCTTGCCTCATACTGCCAAGTAGCTCAGTGTACACATCACACCTGGCTTGTCAGATGCTTTTTCTGTATCTATTGATGTGATCATGTTGTTTTTCTACTTTAGCTTACTGGTATGGATTACATTCATTTTTGAATATCAAGGCATTTTTGCATGACAGGAATAATTGTATTCGACTTGGTTGTGGCATATAGTACTTTTTTTCATAGATTGTTGAGTTTGATTTCCTAATGACATTGTTGAGGATTTTTTCATTGTGTCTGTGAGAGACACTGGTGTGTTATTTTCTTTTTTGTCATGTGTTGGTCTGATTCTGGTATTAGGGTAATGTTGGTTATATGGAATAAGGATTCTGTTTTCTGAAGAAGATTACAGAAATTTAGTATAATTTCCTCCTTAAATGTTTTGATAGAATCCATCACTGATGAGCCTACTTGGACAAACTGATTTCTGTCTTGGAACATATTACTTGTCAGTCCAGTTTCTTGAGTAAATAGAGCTCATTAAGATTTCATGTATCTTGTGTGAATTTTGGCAGATTGTGTCTTTCAAAGACTTGTTGCACGTGGCCAAGTTATCACATTTGTGGGAAAAGATTTGTTGGAATATCCTCTCTCCAAAATGCTTTGGATTTTATTTTAGAGTATGGGTTTTCAAAAGAGTATGAAATATTTTTGTATACTTAGAGATCTCAGGGTTGAGGTCCCAGTCTAAATCCAGAATTTATTACAGTTGATGTGCACTTTATACACATAGTCTGAGGGCAATTTCCACATTGTTTGGGGGTTCCCATACTGTGACCCAGCAGTTCAGGCCAGAGATGGAATTGTGCACTATGACACCAGGTACCACTCAGAAATTTTTTTGACTTTGGAACATTTTGAATTTTAGGTTTTTGGATTAAGGGTGAAGGCTTAATTTTAATGATGGCTACTTTTATTTCTGGTTCTAGTAGTTTTCTTAGCTTAATGGTTTACTAATTTTTTTTCAAGTAACTTTTATTCATTTTCTCTTTATTTCCTGTTTTCAGTGTCATCAATTTCTAATTTTTATTATTTCCTTCTTCTTACTCTGAATTTAATTTGCTGTTTTCTAATTTCATAAGTTAGAATCTTAGGTGAATGATTTTGGATTCTTCTTCTTTTCTTCTTCCTCCTCTTCCTTCTCCTCCTCCTCCTTGTTATAACTCATCCTCTTGGGATCTAACTTGCATTAATCCCCATAACCTGAGTATCTCCCATTTGATCCATCTCTTAAAGGTGCCTTACTACATTTCGCCATTGTCCCATTGGGGACTAAGCTCCCAGCACATGACCCTTTAAGGAGCACACTTGCCTGTCACACAACCAGAATGGATGAAGCACTCTATGGATGTCCAGGTGGATGCTGGTGCTGTTGAGTTGATCCGTAGCCTTACTGATTTTTTGCCTGCTTTATCTATCTATTTTCCATAGAAAGGTATTGAAATCACCAAATTCTAATAAATGGTTTCATCAGTTTCTTCTCATGTTTCTATCAGGTTTTGCTTCATATAGTTTAATGCTGTTACACTCTGTCTTCTTGGAGAATTGCTTCCCTTAATGAATGTGTAAATACCCTTCTGTATCTCTAGTAATTTCCTTTCTTCTGAAGTCAGCTCTATCTGAAATCATTGGGTTTTGTTTTGTTTTATTTTTGGGGGGAGATACTGGGAATTGAACTCGAGACCTTCAGTTTGTGAAGCAGGCAGTGGAACCACTGAACTAAATCCTGGCTTTTGATCTGAAATCAGTTGCCTTTCTTAAGATAGTGTTATGTAGCATACCTTTATTTGTCCCTGCACTTGGAATCTGTATTGTTTATATTTAACGTGGGTTTCTTAGAAGCTATAGATAGTATTTTATTGGGTCTTCTTTTTTATTCCTTTCTGAGAATCTCGGTCTTTTACTTGGCAATGAGACCCCTGACAGTTAAAAGTATTGATGTAGATGAATTTCATGTAGAGTTTTATGTATTGCCTTAATTCTGTTCATATTTTTCTCCCACTCTTTCTCTGCATTTGAGAAAAGATAGCCTCTTAACAAATGGTGCTGAGAAAACTGACTGTCCACATGCAGAAAATTGAATCTAGACCCATTATCTGAATGAGCATTTTATTTAATTCCATTTTTTCTCTGTTTCGAACATCTTTTTAAAAGC
The DNA here is from genome assembly GCA_004026965.1 of Petromus typicus. NCBI lineage: Eukaryota > Metazoa > Chordata > Mammalia > Rodentia > Petromuridae > Petromus > Petromus typicus. Next base: position 29,760 of record PVIR01012304.1, read on the forward strand.
TTTCTTTCATGGCTTACTGATTCTAGTACACTTAAAAGTAATACTGTACCACTTACTGTGTAGTATAAATGCCTTGAAATTTTTTTATTACTATACGTTTACAGGGCATAATTACATTGATCATAGATAGTTGGTGCATGTACATAGTGCATGTAATTCTTTTTATGTCCCCTTTCCCCTCCTCCTCCTTCTCCCTCCCATCATCTTTTGGTCCCTTTCCCATTTTCAAAAGATCTGTATCCCCATTTCCTGTTTTCTATCCTTTATTTCGCTCTTTAATGTGTTCATACTTTGCATTTCTCATATAAGAGAAACTATATAATATTTAAGTTGTATGTCTGATTTTTTCACATAACATGGTTTCACAGTACATACATTTTCATATAAATGACTCATTTATCTTTCTTTATAGTAGAGTAAGTACTTCATTATATATAAATACCACATTCTCTTTGTCCATTCTTTTGTTGATGGACATTTAGACTGCTTCCAAGATTTAGCTATTATGAATTGTGCTGCTCTGTGCATTAGTATGCATATATTCTTGTAATAGAATGTCTTTAACTCTTTCAGGAAGATGTTAGGATTGTTTTGGGTATTCTGTGTCTTTTCTGGTCCTTACAAATTTTGGATTTTTTTTGTAGTTCTGTGAGCAATGCTGTTGATACTTTGTTTGGGATTGCATTAAATCTATATGGGGTTTGGAAATGTGGCCATTTTGACAACATTGGCTCTGTTTATCCAGGATCAGGGACAGCTTTCTATTTTCTAATATCTTCTGGGAGTAGCATTTTCTAATTCTAATGGATTTACTTTTTATTCTAATTCTGGTGGGTTTACATTTATATGTGATCTGTTGATTTTCTCTAACAGCTTTTAGGATTCTGTCCTTGAGTCAGACTTTTGGGATGTTAACTATGATGTCTTATGGGGAAGGTCTTTTTAAATTGCAGCTATTTGGAGTCCTATATACCTTGTTTATCTGTATGTTAATTTTTTTCTTCATCCTTGGAATGTTTTCTGCTGTTATTTCTGTAAGTGGGTTTTTTAAAGTGCCATTTGTTCTGTTTTTGCATCATCTAGTAGCCATTGGATCTATATTCCACTTTAGGTATCTGAGTAATTGGTCACTTGGATTAGCTCTGCCTTTTAGTTCTGACGTTGTCCTCACATTGATTATTTTTGTTGCCTGTGCTTTCAATAGAATTTTTAATCCCCTAGATTTCTTTTCTTTTTTTTTGAGACAGTGTCTTGCTTTGTAGTTCAGACTGTCCCTGAACTCACTATGTAGCCCAGGCTGGCCTCGAACTCACAGCAGTCCTCCTGCCTGTGCCTCCTGAGTGCTAGGATTACAGGTGTGAGTCACCATGCCCGGCATGAGACAGTGTCTTGCTTTGTAGTTCAGACTGTCCCTGAACTCACTATGTAGCCCAGGCTGGCCTCGAACTCACAGCAGTCCTCCTGCCTGTGCCTCCTGAGTGCTAGGATTACAGGTGTGAGTCACCATGCCCGGCATGGCATTGTGGTGTGTGGTACTGGGAATCAAACTTGGGACCTTGTGCTTGCCAGTCAGACGCTGCAATTACTGAACTAAATCCCTGGCCCTCCCATAGATTTCTGTTGATATCTTTTCATGGACTAATTCTTTGCTAAAGCAGTCATTTATGTTTTATAGTTTCGTTTAATTCAGTTAGCATCTTATTGATGTCTTTTATAAGCTCATTTATTTTGTTTAGTAAATCTATTATTTATGTAGTTATATCATCTTTGAGCTCACTGACCTCCTTATCTGTTTTTTGTCTCATTTATCCTTTTGTGCAATTCAGCAGTGTGGCTTTTGATTTCCTCTATGTTGCTACACCATGGATCCATTTGGGTGAGTTGGGAATTTTTGGAGGCATTTTGTTGCCTTTTTTATGTTTCTCTGTCTTTTTGTGCTGATGACTGAACTTTGATTTTAGTGGAAGGACTTCCTTGCTAGTATGGAGATCTTTAGTTAGTGTCTGCTTTCTAGTAGGTACCTCCGGGCATAGCTAACTGCAGGACTTCACCTCTGTCACAAGATCTGACTATTTCTGTTAATTTGGAGAGAAACTGGCCCAGTACCCAGTTCTCCATAAAAAAACCACAGTATCATTGATGACACAAAGACAAGCTATTTATTTGCGTACAGTAAAAACCAATTAATATTAAATATGATGCCATCCTGGGAATAGTAACAAAGTCAGCGAAGATAATAGACTCAAAGACAAACTGGATACTATTAACACACCACAGGAACCAATAAAAGGTACCACTGTACACCCTAAATAATAGAAAAGAAATCTGTAATTGCAGTTCAGACACTAAAACCAATATTGACATACAGTAAGTATTTACTAAATGTAACAACTGTGCCATTTTAGCAATAGAATTCAGTGGTAATAAAAGGTCAACTAAATAGCTAAAGAGTAATAAAGCTTAATCATAATACTACTAAATATGGAGAATATAGGGGAAGAGAAAATGAAAGTGGTAAAGGAAGATGAGAAAGTGAAAAGTAAGATAAAAGACCCTATTGAGTAAAAGAAAGAGAATTAGATGAAAACAGTAGGAAAACCTGGAGAATAAACTAAAGGAAAAAGAATAAAAGATAGCAACAATAGCAGCAGCAACAATAAAAAACTGAAACCCCATAACAACAGTGAAGAAGAGAAATTGTCCATATTTTTGAATGAATGGTTTCTTGTCTGAGTCTGCAGTGTGGAAGGCGAGGGGGAGGGATAGTGACTCACTACTCAGACCTGTGTAGTTTCCATACTCAGTTGTTTTGTCAGAATGCTTCATTGCTCTCTGCCTCTCCTGCGTGGTATAGTCAGTTACTGATTTCCATCCCAGCAAGCCCACTCACATCCCTGATCACGATGGTAGATACAGGAAGCAAACAGTTCTCAAAGATCTATGGGATGGAGACAGGGGTGGGAGTGGGGTCAAGCCGAACGCCTAGTGCCAGCATTTGCAGACCCAGTTCCCACTGAGAGCCACTCCTGATCACTTCCTTCTCAGCTCGGGAGTCCAGGACTCTGACTCCCCTGCCCTCTTCCAGGCCTGAACCTAAACTTTTCAGCAGGTGCTTGTCTAGCCCACACCCTCTCCCTGGGTGTCTTTTCCACACAGTCACTGTGGTCGGATTACCCCAGCTCAGTCATCCCTTTTGCCCCAACTGGGGATCAGACTCAGGACCTTGCACTTGGCCGCCAGGCGGCAGCATCACTGAGCTGCGTCCCTGGCCCACCAGCTCACTCTTAATGATTAACCCTTCCCTGAATGGCTCCCCATCGGGCCCTTCCAGATACTCTGGGTGCTGCCCTGGGTTTCTTCGCCCACTTGAACCTGCCGTGTGGAAGGAGCCACTTGCTGGGCACAACTCCATGGTGTTTTTGCGTTTCGGCCAGCTGTGGGCTTTTCTTTGGGTTAGTGCTGCCTGGCAGGGTCCTCGTTTCTCCCTGAGGCTGCCGGTCATCCCTGAGTTTACCTTGTGTCCTCCTTACTCAGTAGCCCCAACGCCATCCTTCCAGATTGCTTCATTTTTCCTGTGTTCCAGTTCTCTAGCTTCTCTGCGGTTTCTCATTTTCTTGTCAGCTCCTTCCTGATTCTAAAGCTGTACTTACTCTTTTCTTCCTTGCTGTTTTCTAGGTGTCCTGATCCCAGGTCCTGGCGAGGCTATATTTTGCTGCATTATTTTACCCTTTGTAATCCTCCTGCATAAATATCTTTTAATAGCAAGTATTCCTAATTTCTCCTTCCTATTTCTTATGTGATTGCTATCATTCTTTCATTTCACTTTAGAAGAACTTGTAGAAATAAAGTAGTTTAATTACCTTTACTTATTTCTTCTCTAATGCTAAACCCCTGACCCATTTTTTATTTTGAGAGGGTCTCACTAAGTTTCTGGGCTGGGCTTGTATAGCTCTTGTGATCCTTCTGCCTCAGCCTTCCTGAATGCTAAGGTTATAGACATGTGCACAACACATGCCTGTTGTTTCTTGCAACATTTTCTCAATTGCTCCCCTTTGAAAATCTTTTCTTCTCCTTCATTTTTGAAAGATAAACGTTCAGAATCCGGAATTCTACTTTGTTTTTAATCTGCTCTCAACATTTTAAATAGTCTTTCCCACCCTGTGTCCTTGGATTTTGAAGAGATGTTGGATGTCCATAGGTATGGTGTTTTTTTTCTTGCCTTTTGTCTTCGGTTAAGATATTTTAATCTTTTTACTTTCTGCATCATGGATAGGATGTGCTTTGGTGTGATGTTTTGGACAGTTACCCTATGCGATGCCCTGAGTTTCCTTAATCTGTGGTTTGGTGTCTGAAGGAATCTGAAGAAATTCTCAGTCATCTTTTCCTCTAATGTTGCTCTGTTCCGTTCTCTTTTTCCTCTGGTAGTCCCATTATGCATGTGTTACACATTGTATAGCTGTGTTCTGCACCACTTGATCCTCTACTCTAGGTTTCCTGAGAGAATTCTTTGCTCAACCAGGTCCAGCCTGTGGATGATGTGTTAAAGGCCATTTGCATTTGTAACATTGTGTGTGTATTTTTATCTCTAGTATTTCTTTTTCTGTCTTAGAGTTTCTGTCTCTGTTTTTTTGTCTGTCTCCTTCTCCCACGGAATCCTTAGCATATTAATCATCATTGTCTTTAAGTTCTGGCCTGATGGTTCCAGCATCTCTGCCCTGCTGTCGCTTCTGATGCTCATTCTTTTTCTTCACACAAGACTTGCTCGTTTTTAGTATGCTTCATGACTTTTTCCTTTGGTACCCACAGAGTCCATTGTGCTTGGCTAAGGGTGTTTGAGAGGCAGACTGTGTCATAGTTCTGTGATTGGGTCTTTGTCCCTGGACTCCGCACTGAACCAGTGCTGCTCAGCTTTCCCTTCCTCACACAGGTTTGAGTCGGGCTCCTCTCCACCGCATTGTCTCGGGCAGTGGTGGACCCTGTGGCATGCGAGCTGCCTCTTGCGGTTGGTTTGCCGTCACTTCTCCCAGCTCAGGTAGCTGTGACTTGGGCTCAGCCTGCGCTGAGAGGCAGCCTCCATAAGAACAGAGTTCTCCGGCATGTTTCAAGATGGTTCCTTCTCCCTCCTCTGCTGGAAGTGTTAGGGTGTTTTTTATTGTAATTCACATCTCCCTGCTCCTGTTTGACTCTTATGGAGTCATGGGCTTCATTCCTGGGCTTCTGCTCTAGTCATCAATGGTCTTCTGCTGGGAATGGGCTTGTTGCCTCCAAGTTTGGCGGCAGTGGTTTACTCTGCAGCATTGCTGTTGGGTGGTTCCCAGAGGGCTGATGCTCGGCTTTTTACTTAAGTCAAGTCTGGGTGATGATTTCTAGAAGGTTCTGTTTTGAACTAGAAACCAATGTTATGTTCTTTTAGAATTGTACAAAGATTTTTAAAAATTAGTTAATTTTTCTTTATACCATGCTGAGATCTTATAATAGACATTTTAAAGCCTTTTCCCCAACATGTGTTTTATATTAAGATTGTGCTGTATTTGAGATTGAATTACTGATTTAAGAGTCAGGAATTACTTTCAAAAGTTTTTGTTGAAATTGTAACCAAACTTGTCTTGCTTTTATCTGTGGCTGCATGTTAAGGTACACAAATGTACATGCTTTTCCAACATTTTGATGAAATATTTCAGAACATACAAGGCAATTAACATAGATATAGCATGAACACCTATCTGTGTACTTCCATCACATGCCTATTCATGTGTCATCTTTCTGAATTCATTAATGTACCTTCCCCTGTGGTGGTTCTTACTGTGTTGCCCAGACTGGTCTCAGACCTCTGGGATCAAGTGAGCCCTTTCATTGCTGGAACTACAGGCACACACAGCTGTGTCCATTCAGCTTGCTTTTTGTGTATTCCAAAGTAAGTCACAGATGTCTGCAGTTCCTGATAATCCATCAGCATATGTATCATTAATTATACTTTAATATTTGTTTATTTCTTCAGGGAAGATAAGAGAGATCCCATTTGTTAAAAAGTTGGTAGGCAAAACGAGAGGATAGATATTTATTCCTGGCATTCTTACTCTTTGAAATAACAAGGGAAATGTCCCTTTATAAAATATATTCCGTTCTTCCTTCTATCCTAATTAAATAAAAACTTACATTTGCACAAAAACCTGTATATTGATATACGTAGCAGTTCTGTGCCCAGCTGTCTTAGACTGGGAACAAGCTCTGAGTTCTGGAGTAGGAAACGTTCAGAGCCCTGGCATGTGGAACACTACTCACATCTAAGGGGGCAGACTGATGGTGTTTGCGGCCTTGTCCCATCGTCCTGTGGGTTTGGCAACTCACATGAATCTAAGGACACGCAGCTACCATGGCTTCTCTGCCCTAAAACCCCTCCAGTCGGCCTGTGCACTTCTCCCTGTCCTCACCCTAACCACACATGTCTGTTCACTGTTGCTCTTCTAGTGTCATGTAATAGGAATTACAGTGGTTTTAAAAATCATGAATTGACACCTGATCTTCTCTGAAAGTGACTGATTTTCTCTTCTGTATTGTTTTGAACTCAGACATATAAACACAGTCGTGGAAGTTCAGGCTGTTGAAATTTTTTTGGCTCAGTATTATCAAATATGGAATGTAAGTTCTCCTTTTACCTGTTTATCTTGCCTTTGTGTTTCCACGACTGTCTTTACACATGTAACGAAGAGTTTGCTACTTACTTTTTTAAATCACTTCCATTTCTAAAGCTCTCTGTATATGTATTTAAAATAGTACTGTAGCTGAGTGTGGTCGTCATCTTTGTGCTGAATTGCTTCACCAACATCCCCCTTTTCTCAGTATCTTCTCAGTTTTTTTCACTGTAGTAATTAATACACATACAAAAAGTTTCCCATCCTAACCCTATTAGCTTCTTAATGTTATATAGCCCTAACCACCATCCATCTCCAGAACTCTTTCCATCTTATAAAACTGAGTTATACTAATTAAACAAAGACTGGCAGACCTGGCAACCAGCTTGTTTGTAAGAAGTTCATGTAGTATCATGTGCTATTTTTCCTTTGGTTGTTGGCTTATTTTATATAGCATATTATTCATATTATAGCATAGATCATAATCACTTTCCTTTAGGTTGCTGTGTAATACGCCATTGTATGTTTGGGTGTGCACCACTCAAGTAGGATCTGGTCTGAAAAATTCATTGTTAGGTGGTTTTGTCATTATGGGAACATCATAACATACTTCTACAAACCTGGGAGGTACAGGCAGTAACTTGATGTGATCTCCTGATGCATTTGACATGCAGTAAACACAAGATGGTGAGGCCACTGTTAGAATAACTCAGCATGCTGTTTTACAGTAAAGTTTTTTTATAAGTAAAAAGATACATTCTAAACTAACAATTTAAAATGTAGTATAGTTTACACATAAACCAGTAGCATACAATTATCAGGTATTTTGTATTGTCCATAACTGCATGCTACACTGGTATACAACTGCCAGCAAAGGAGATTTGTTTATGGCACCATCACCACAAACAACTAATGTATGGGCTGCTGGCTGTACAAAGGCTAGAGCACCAGTAAGCACTGGAATTTCTCACTTTGTTATGATCTGATAGAACATTGTTGCATACGCAGCCAGTTATTGACCAAAACACTGTTAGGCTGAGTGCAGCTTGACTGTGTGTGCCATATTTTACTTATGCATTCACTCATTGGTAGACTCTTGAACTGGTTCCACATTCAATTGTGATGAGTAATGCTGCTGTAAACATTGATACACAAATAAAAAAGTGCTGCAAATAATTGTATGTGAACAAATTGTGAACTTAGATGAAATGGACAGTTTCCTAGAAACACAGAAGCTATCATGGCTAGCTCATGAAGAAGTAGAAAATCTGAGTAGATCAGTAATTTGTATAAGGAGATTTGAGTGACTGTCAGAAATCTCTGACAAAGAGAAATACATGGCCTGTGGTTTCATTGGTGACTGCCGAGCAGTTGAAGAATTAGTGTCCAGCCTCCTGACTCTTTTCTAAAGAGAAAGAGGGGTTTCCCAACTCAGCCCAAGAGGCCAAGACCTTATCAGAAAGCTGTAGACAATATCCCTTTGTGAACATTGATTTTAAAATCCTTGACAAGTAACTAGCAAGCCTTTCCCTGGGTCTTCAGATTTTTTTCAGCTCAGTTATTATTTTGTTTTAAAATTTCCAAAATGATTGGAAGGAAAAGTGTTACAAGTCATTTCCTGTAGTGAAAATAATAGTGTAAGCAAAATAGTCATATATCTCTAGAAGCATTCTTTAATTTTTTTGTTGGTTGGTTGATTTTTTTGGGACAGGGTCTTATGTAGTCTATGCTGGCCTTGACTTCACTATGCAGGGCAGGCTGACTTTGAACTCCCATAGATCCTTCTGCCTTAACCTCAAGTGCTGAGATTATAGGTGTATGAAGTCCACCGTGTGTGAACTTCAAAAGCATACTTCAAACCGAAGAATTTAGGTAAACATGGAAGTTATTTTCCCTGTCTACTGAGTAGCAGTTATATATGCCAGACTAATAGTTGGAGTGATTAAGATTATGTACTTCAGATTTGATTTGAGTGCCTTCTCTCCCACCTTCTAAGTCTGACCACAGAAAAAATACTTAACCTCCTTTAGATGCTGACAGTAAAGTAGGGTGTAAGAAGCCATGTTTGGAGGGGTTCATTTTGTCCATTCCTTGTTGCCCAGGCCTAGATTAGTTCTGATGACTGTGTACATCTGGCTCTCAGTGAATATGCAGTGAATAGGAATAAAGAATCTGTATCTCATAGACTTGTGTTGAGAATTAAACATGAGAGTGTATGTAAAGTATGGGCATCAAGTATGTAATGCTGGCCACGTTCTACATAAATTCTCTTTTTACCTGTTTATCTTGCCTTTTTGTTTTTGTGACTATCCTTACACATGTAAGGATACCAGCAACTTACTTTTGAAAATTACTTCCATCTCCAAAGATCTCTGTGTGTGTATTTAAAATAGTATTGTAGCTGGATATGGTGGTACATGCCTGTGATCTCAATATGCAGGAGGCTGATGCAGGAGGATTTCTTCAAATTCCAGGCCAGCCTCGGCTACATAGTGAGTTCAGCATTATCCTAAACTACATAGTGAGACTTAGTCTCACAAAACCACCCCCAAACAAAAAACAAAACCCTGTGTTTTCTGGGTATGGTGGCACACACCTGTAATCCTAGTACCTGGAATGCTTAAACAGAAGAATTCCTGCAAGTTTAAGACCGGCCTGGGCTACATATTGATTTTAAAATCCTTGACAAGTAACTAGCAAACCTTTCCCTGGGTCTTCAGATTGGAGTACACAGTGAAACCTTGTCTTAAAATTGCAGCAAACATGTTTCATAATAATTGGCCCGTATTGGGAGAATTTTTAGTTATAGAGTAGTAGTGCCTACTTACTGACTACTTAGAAATGTATGCTCGTGTTCTAGTGCTTCCTTGACTGCAAGACCCTATCAGAAAGCTGATAACACAGTTTAGATACTTTACCTTCCAGGACCTCCAGTCGTTCTCTCCCCTTTCTTTTTTTTTTTTTAATCATAATGATTCATTACTTTTATTGGTAATTTTAAGCTTTTTTTTTTTTTTTTGAGACAGGTTCTCACTTTGTAGTTCAGGTGGGCCCTGAACTCACTATGTAGCCCAGGCTATCCTGGAACTCTCAGCAGTGCTCCCGTCTCTGCCTCCTGAGTGCTGGGAGTACAGGTGAGCCACCACACCCAGCAAGCATTGTGGTATGTGCTACCAGATATCAAACTTGGAACCTTGAACTTGCCAGGCAGACACTAGAACTGCTGAGCTAGATCCCTGGCCCTTTTTTAATATACACATTATGATCACACTGAACATCAATAATTTGTACCAGTACATGACTTACTTCTTTTTTTCCCCTTTCCCCTGCTCACCCAACTTCCCTCCACCCGCTATTACATAAACTTTATTTCCTTTTTTTTACCATCACATTTTTCTTTACCCTTGTTGTTTACCCCTAGCCCCTTTCCCTTTTAATATTTTCTATTTCACAATATCTGTCATACATTCTACAACTCATTTACATCTTCAGAGAAAATACGGTATTTACATATCTGTGACCTATTTATTTCACTATGAGTATGTCCTCAAGGTACATCCATTTGAGTATAAAAGATTTAAATTTATTATTCTTTGTGGCTGAATAGTATTCCATTTTACAGAGAAACTATATCTTTATCCAGTCTCCTGTTGATGGGCATTTGGGCTGTTACCAAGATTTAGCTGCCACGCAATGAGCTGCTATGTACATGGGTGCACATATGTCGCTGTGATGTGAGTTTTTAAAATTCTTTTGTGTATATACCTAGCAGGGGAATAGCAGGGCCAAATGGAACCTCTAATACTAGTTTGCTGAGGAATCTCCACTGTGGTTGCACCAGTCTGTGTTCCCACCAGCAGTGGAGAAGGGTTCCTTTCCCTGAAGCCTCGCCAGCATTTGTTGCTGGTTGATTTCGAGATAGCAGCCATTCTTTATGGAATGAGATGGAATCTCAGTGTTGTTTTCTTCTGCATCTCTCAAATGACCAGTGAGTGCTGTTTAGCATTTCTTCATATGCTTTTTAGCTGCTTTTACTTCTTCCTTTGAAAGTGTCTGTTCATTTCTGATGCTCATTTTTGAATTGGGTTTTCAACTTCTCTCCCCTTTCTTCGTCGTGCAACACTAAACAGATTTCCTTCAGATTCTGAAAGAAGTAGCAAAGCCTTCCCAAGACACTGCTGTGACCCTGAAGCAGAGTACCATTCTCCTGTCATCTCCACATTCCTCAAACTGGCTGTCTGCATTTTTATAGCTCTTGTAACTTACCTTCTGCCAGAGCTACTTTTGCACGTGTCATTTCCCTTGAATTTACCAGTGTCCTGGTTTATCATAGGTTTTATTATTGTTTATTTTGCAGTATTTCAGATTATCATTTTTAACCCTTTTTTTGAGACAGGGTCTTGCTTTGTAGTTCACGCTGGCCCTGAACTCACTGTGTAGCGCAGACTAGACCCAAACTCACAGCAATCCTTTTGCCTCTGCCTCCCCTTGGCAGGGATTACAGGGCTGAGCCACCACACCCACTGGCACAGTGGTATGTGATACTAATTGCTGGTGGGCATGAGTCACCACGCCCAGCATTATTGTATGTGGTTACCAGGATAGAATTCAGGACCTTGCACTTGCAAGGCATATTCTGGAACCATTGAGCTAAATCCCAGGCCCCATTTTTTTACTTATTTTTAAAGAAACCTCACTTTAAAAAAATTTATCTTCTGACAGGAATTTTAGCAAACAGAGTAAAGTATACAGATAAACAATATCAACTCTAATACTAACAATACATTGTTAAATATGGGAGTATATCCTTTTTAAAATAAATAATCATACCTTGCTATTTTGTCTTTTGCTCTTTTTCTGTTTCACTACGTTGTGAGGATATTTCAGAGTACCTGCTTCCCTGCAGTATCATCCAGTGGCCACATGATTTGACAGAGTTGAGTTTGCCCAGTTTCAAAACCTGGCTCCAGTTACTCCCTAGTGGTGTGACCTGGAACGTGTCACTACTTTGACATCTTGTCACTACTTTCATCATCTTGAAAATGGAGATAACATTCTTATCTGACTTTTAGAGTTGCTGTATGAGTCAGTTGAGGTAGTACTTAAATAATTCTTGGCATTAAAGAAATGCCAATTGCTGTTTCGGTATTGTATGACTTTCTATAAGAAAACATTATTTCCCTTTGCTAGTTTTGCATATCATTAATTAAAAAAAATTTTTTTTTGAGACAGGGTCTTGCTTTGTAGTTCAGGCTGGCCCTGAGCTCACTGTGTAGCCCAGACGAGTCTGAAACTCACAGTAATCCTTGTGCCCTCAACTCCTGAATGCTGGGAATGCCATTAAACATTTTAAGGCCATCAGTGGTAGCTAGATATTGATGTACATGATGAATTTTTAGATTTGTATGAGTAGAATTGCTAAGCCTCCTGAGTATTTTGTACATATTGCTAAGTTATCCTCTACAGATGTTATGCTCATTTAACCTCGTAGAACAGTGTGTGGGGGTGGGGTATATGAATGAATGTGTAGAGAGGATGAATGTGCATTTCTAGGTAGAGATCCTAAATTTCTGTTTTGACCTATTTTATTTTGTTGTCAGAATATGTATGGATAAACTTCTAATTACCATGTAGCCTAATTACTGAGAATTTGTAAAACCACTTTATCCAGATCAATTGACAAACCATATGACTCACCTATTTAAGGCATGTCATTGTTGGATATTCATGAGTTCTGAAATCCCAAATAAGTGTTTTTTTGGTGGTACTAGGGATTGAACTTGGGCCCTTGTGCTTCAAAGGTAGTTGTAATACCACTTGAGCTAAATCCCGGCCCTTCATGAAGGTGTTTGAAGTTATTGGGCACTGTCATTAAGTACTGGATGTGTTTCCATCAGTAATTCAGAGTGTTTTCTGAGAACAGTAGTAGTGGCTTAACTTAGAAAGGGCCTACTGTTTGCCTGGTGTGTATTTTAAGTGTTAGACCTGTATTATTACTACTTTGAGCCTCAGCTTACAGATGAGTGGAGTTATTCCACAGTTTTACAGAATGGGTACAAAAGGAAGTTAAGCAGCATAGTTAAGGAAACACAGCAGGAAAGGAGGGAGACAGGTCTCAAACTTTGGTTATCAGCCCTGGCTCCAGAGCCTGTGGGCTCTTATCTCTGTATGTTTTGTTTTTTTTTTTTTTTCCTTCTGCTTCTTAAGAATGGAGTACGGAGTGGCAACATCTCTCTGTCTGCCTGCTGGAGGGTCTATACTGAGAAGAAAGATTGTGTGGTTCTCCATGCTTGGCGAAGGAGACATGTCTTGTGGGCATAGGCCTCAGTGGGGCTGTGCTTTTCATCTCATTAGACTGTATGTTGATGATTCACTGCACCATTATAGAATCTGGAGCTTGAGGAGGGCCAGGGCCAGTCGCAGCGCACCCTGACGATCTGCTGGGTAGAGCATCTGTTTCAATATTTGAACCTACAGCACTCCCTCCTTGACTGCTGTCAGGTCCTGCCCAGCCTTAGAAGGCCGCTTGTGTTACTTGTCTGGCCCAGACAACCCCTTGATGGTTCTCCACATGTAGAGCAGCAGTAGTCTTATATTCCTCAGCTAAGTGTCATGAATGTGTTGTCACCTAGTTCTATTGTTTAAATTTCATAATGTTACAGTTTGACCAATCATGTTGATTACAGTTTGTTTGTGGGTGGGAAGTTACTGTATGTCGTAACTGTTTTAAAATTTGCTAGTGTCAGCAAGTGATGTAGATATAGGAAGAAGTACTTTCCTCTTTCATTTTTACCTTCCTATCAATAATATTCTCAGCAATTAAGACATACTGAGCCTACCAAGTGTAATCTCAAAGGCATGTGGTATAATTTTGCAAGGAGGGTGATAGTCTTTCAGGCTGCTGGTATGTATTTGTATTGAGATCGATGCTTCATGTCTTCCAGTTGCCCTCGACTCCTCCAGACCTGTTAGTATTTCCTCTCGAAATCTTGGTTTCCCTAGTTGCCGCCCATCATGTCCACAGGTCCCTCCCTTCGGTGTGTGACTCCTCCGTTTAAAAACAGGTTCGGAACAGTAATTAACCACCTGCCTCATCACATGGGGGCGAGAACTTAAATGTAAGCTTCCTGCTAATACTTTCCTCCACCTTCGGGCATGTAGCAATAGTGTCCCAGCCTGGCCTCTGGAGGAAAGATCTCTAGACTGCTTTCCTGACCGCTGCAAGTGGTTGCTGCACATATTCCAGTATAAGATGGACTTCACGTGGGTGCTGTTAATTGAAAATGATTTTATTTTATGTAATTTTTAGAATTACATTCCTTTAAGATTATTGACACATACATCTTGAAAGGCGACAGTTGCATTTTTAGTGAAGATGAGTTTTTAGTAAATAATAAGTTAAATATTGTATGAGAGGTTAGTTGGATTAAAGTCTGACAGAGCAGTACATCCTTAAGGTGATAGATACTGATCCATTTTTTTATGAATTACAGTTAGCGTTTAGGAAACTAAAGGAGTTCATTCCACCTTTTATTACATTTTCTTGGCAATACTGAAAAGATTTTTTAAATACAGTCTCAGACTGTGCATTACTAGAAAGTCAATCCATTTTGAAAAGGAAGTATTAAAGTATTCTGTTTGCTAAATGAAACATTTAGCAATATTATGTTTTAATCTACCAGTGTGGTTATATGTTTTCAGCAGTATCAAAAAGTTTTTGTAAAAAGGTATATTCTTCAATTTCCAAAAGGATATTCTTCCCCTAGATTGCTTATGATAGTGTATTTCTGAAGCATAGGAATATTCTTTGACTTTCTAAGATCAATTTAATTTTTCACTCAATGTACAATTTGTAATTTCTAGAAAATGTTAAAATTTGCTGATTGAGAAAAGCTTTTTCCTTGTAAATCTGTCAATTTTGATTTCAGTAATCTCTTATTTGATCAAGACTGTTTACTGAGCCTTTATATAAAGTATAAATTTCCCAAATTTATACTTTAAAAGCTATGAATTGAGCTGTCTAAAATTAATTGCAGATACTCAGAGGAGTATCTGCAGGATTCTGTGGCAGGAAGATTCAAAGTTTGAGGCCAGCATAAGCAATTTAGCAAGATCATATCTCAAAATAAAAACTTTAGGAAGGGCTTGGGACATAGATATATCTCTGCGGTAAAGCAACTGTGCATTTAATCCCAGGACTGCAAAATAGTACAAACAAAATCTTATAAGTCCACACAAAAGTTGAATCTATAGTTAATCTACCCTTATCCTTCACTAATTTATCTGCTAAAATTTTGCCTCACTTTTTAAAATTTTCTCTTTATAAAAACACTTTTTTCCCCTGAGGTACAAATTTAGTAAGCTAAAAATTGTGACATTCAGATCATAAATGTTGAGTGATATATCCTAAAAACAGGATTGTTTTCCCGAAGAACTAAATTGCTATACCTAAGAGATTTTAAGGCAATGACATATTCTGATACCGTGCCCTTATGTAAATTTATTCTCCGAAGTAATTCTTTACACCTATTTTGATTTTTGGTTCAAGTGCTAATCAAGGCATATATGTTGCATTCAGCTTTCATAGTTCTTTAGCTTACTTCAATTTAGAGTAAGCCCCTACCCTTCCTCCCTCTTTTCCCCACCATGGTCATCTAGTTTTTCCTTTAAAATGTATATATAATATCCCATACTTTGCCTATTATATTTTGTGA
>PVIR01012305.1:0-26375 GCA_004026965.1 Petromus typicus
AAAAAAAAAAAAAAATTAAAAAAGCTATTCCCACTTGAAGCAATACATATTAACAAAAAAAGAACAGGCATTTAAAAATAAACAGATAAAATTTAACTTAAATGACCTAGTTTTTTGTTTTGCTATTTAATGCCTGAATACTAGAATAAAAAGGCTAAAAAATATAGGTCCATTTATTTTTCTTTTGACCATATTAAAATGTTAGTTTGCTCTTGGGGCCGGGGAGTTAGCTCAGTGGTTCTGGCGCCTGTCTTGCAGGCGCAAGGGCCTGGGTTCGATTCCCTGGTAACCACATAACAATACTGGGTGTGGAGACCTACACCCAGCAGCAACCAGTACCACATACCACAGTGCCGGGCGTGGTGGCTCACGCCTGTAATCCCAGCACTAGGGAGGCAGAGGCAGGAGGATTGTGATGTGAGTTGGAGGCTGAGCTCAGGGCCAGCCTGAACCACAAAAGCGAGACCCTGTCTCAAAAAAAACCTAAAAAAAAAAAAAAAATGTTAGTTTGCTCTACAGGCATATACTTCAACCAGATGTGGACAGATATGTGGAAGAGAGATGAAACTTTGGGTCACTATTATGTGGACACTATATGAATCATGTCTCAGGGGGGAATCACCTGGGAATGTTGTTAAAATAAAGATTCTAATTCATAAGGTTTGGAGTGTGGACTACATTTCTGCATTGCTCTAGCAATCTCCCAAGTAATGCTCATGCTCTGGTACATAGACCACACTTAGCAAACAAGACCTCAGCAGAATCAAAGCAGGCTCAGAAAAACACTGGTAGGGCCCACTCCCAAGATGAGACCTGAGGATTTCCAAGTGATACTGATGTTCCTGGCTTAAAGACTACATTTTAACAGGGCCGGGGAGTTAGCTCAGTGGTTCCGGCGCCTGTCTTGCAAGCGCAAGAGCCCGGGTTCGATTCCCCGGTAACCACATAACAATACTGGGTGTGGAGACCCACACCCAACAGCAACCAGTACCATATACCACAGGGCCGGGCGTGGTGGCTCACGCCTGTAATCCCAGCACTCCGGAGGCAGAGGCAGGAGAATTGTGATGTGAGTTTGAGGCTGAGCTGAGTGCCAGCCTGAACCACAAAGCGAAACCCTGTCTCAAAAAACCTAAAAAAAAAAAAAAAAAAGACTACATTTTAACAAACACTACTCTAGTGAACAGGAACAAAACAAGAAGAGATAATGTGTAATAGTATATGCAAAAACTTTTGTCAGTATACAAAAATACTTTATAATGATTTATCCATACAGAATTTTCTCCTCAAGTATCTATACAGTTAAAGAAGCTAAAGATTGTTTTGTTTTACATATTAAAATCAATGCCGAATTAGGAAAAGGACCTTAAATTAATGAAAAATGGCCTTCATAGTGAGATACATCCTCAACATTTTATTTTAAGACAGATTCTCACTAAGTCACTAAATTGGTCTGGATGGGATTCAACCTATGATCCTCTTGCCAGAGTGCAGGGATTAAAGCATGCACCACCACGCCCGGTTGGAAGAAAAGAGCAATATATCTAGCCTCAGACTAGACAAAGATATTTGAACTTTTGTGCCTATTTCAATACCACCCACATTCCTTATTTCACATTAGACTAACATGATTTAGCTTTTGAGATTACAGACATGCAAGAGGCTAAGGCAAGCATATAATGTAAAATAATTTTCTTGATTTTCACTTAAGCTGTATACATGATAAGAGTTTTGCCAGGAAATAGTGACAGCTACACCAAAAAAGTATGTTTCTTCGGTCATTGTGCAAGTAAGTGATTTTGTTCCAATGAACCACTGCATAAAAATATAGCTTGTGATTAAATTGATCGCATTATACAGAGGTCAATCTGGACTATATGATCACTCAGACTCAGATTCATAATTCAGGGCGATAAATTACTCAACTACAGAATCACACTGATGGAACATCCAAAGTTCTTGAGATGTCTAGTTTTGTCTTAGTTACTGCATAGTACATTTGACACATGAAATTAACCTGAGTGATAGAGCCCCGTAGAGATGGGATGCTCTCTACTGAAATTTTGCTGGTTGGAGTTCCCCGAGTTATACTTCCTTCTTGGATGGTTCCTGTGGTACCTGAATAAAAACAAAATCATTACAAAATTACTTAAAAGAGAACCCAAAAGAAGCAGAAACCCAGCCCATAATTGCTAGAAAAAAGGGAGAATACTATTAAAAGGTACTTCTACAATAATAATTGAATTATTTAAAGGGAATGTTGCCTACAAAATTTCAAAGTGTTTTCTATTTTGTTTTAGTACAGTGCTGAGATCAACCTCCTGGCCTAACATATTGTAAGTGAAGCGCTGTACCACTGAGCTGTACCCACAGCTAGACTTCGAAGTTCTAAAATTTTTTTTTTTTTTTTTTTTTTTGTAGAACCAGGAATTGAACTCAGGACTTTACACTTATCAGGCAGGCACAGCACCACTGGGCTAAATCCCTGGTCGCTTTCAAATCATTTTTGACATGAGAATAACACCTAAATTTAGAATTTAAAGGCAATAACAGGAATACTTTCATTAAATGTCTTTGTCAAACTGTACACTGTCTTACCTCTGACCACCCCTTCATGTTGGGCCCTGACCAACAAACCCTCAGGTTGGGAATTTTGGCTTCGAGGAGAAAATTCTTCCTGCTTGATGTAGGGTAAAGTAGCTGTGGATGAGACCAAGAGAAACATGAAGAGATCAAGTACTGAATTACTGGCTATGATACTATAAATGTAGATGGATTATGACTTTTATGAACTCACTGACCTGATTTGGTAGATTCTTGTTGCCGTGGCAATCCAAGAGAAATAGACCCCACTGAGGGTTTGGCTGTTTCTTGAGTATAGGAAGCCTGATTATGAGAAGTCAGATAAGTGCCAGGTGTTCCCTAAAATATAATTTTAAAAGACTAAACACTGTCCTTTTTCAAGGTCATTTATAAAGTCAATGTTCACATTTATTTATAAAACTTTATTTGTAAAGCAACACAAATTTAGCATAGATTAAAATCCTAAAAATTTTAAGGGGAGTAAGATATGTTTTCTGGAATTATCATAAATTACATGTAGGTAATGTTTACTATTAATAAATTACATAAAGCACTGAAACAGTGCTCTCAAAAAGTAGCTACTATTTGAACATTTATTCCACTCTTAAAAATGCCGTGGAGAAGCTGGGTGTGGTGACTGCATGACTCCCTAGCTCTTGGGAGACTGTGACAGGAGGATTGTAGAGAGTTCCAAGGCCTGCCTGGGGTACATAGTGAATTCAAAACCAGCAACGACTACAATACATAGTGAGATCTTTTCTCAAAAAAAAAGCAAAAGCTACAGAGAATGACATTAACAACAATGGCAGAGTAAATAAGAGCTTCTGAAAGCTCTTCTGAAATAAGAAGATCAGCAAAAACCAAGATCGATCTTTAAGAAACTCTAGAGATTAATCAAATTTACAGAAATCTAGGAGCACTTATTAAAGAGAAATAGATGAATCGAGGTAAGAACCGTGAGTTTTGTCATCATTTAATCTGCTCCACTGCCACTTCTATCCTCCCTCCAAGCTCTGCAGAAAGCTTGAAAACAAACAGCCCATGGTGCAAGCCAGCAGCCTGGAGGCACCTGAGGTGCAAGAGTAACAACAGGGTCCTTAAAAGGCTAACTGAGGGACAGCTCTCATTATTTAACTTTGCTGGTGGATCTCTAGGATGTTCCATTAATAAAGCTGTCTTTAGTTGACCTGCCTGAGGATTGTAGGTGTATCAAAACTGAAGCAACTGATGAACTTCTCTGCTGCCTGAAATAGTTAACAGGTGGAACAAAGAAACGGCTATCCGCAAGCTTGGAAGGAAAAGTGAGGTGTTCACAGGGCTTAAAAATCTCCAACATATTCCTGGGCACCTAGAAAGCTTTGTACACAGGCTGTGCATGTACCCTGGAAGTCTCATGAGAAGGTCTTAGGCTCTAGTCTCTGGCTTATCTTAACGTTCTATAAATCAAGAAGTGAGCACTAAAGCAGAACAGTCAACTAGATGGCTAAGTGATGAAAGCACGCCGCATAACACAGGACAGTCCCTTAGCAAGGACTTAGAAAGGCTGGTTTTAGGCATTAAAGGAAATCTCTGTTCAGTTATCAAATGATTATTAAGCTAACGAAGGGAAGATTTCAGACTTCAAATATCAGACTTAATAGAATTGAGAAAAGTCACTGACGGGAAAAAGGAACTTTAAAAGCACTAGTTTTCAGAGTTATCACATGTAAATTGTCCAGTTTTTGATCCAAAATTACAAGATATTAAAAGAAACAAGAAAATGTGAACCATAAACATGAAATAAATAGAAAGAGAAATTAGAACAGAAATTATCCCTGAGGTCTATGAGATAAAGACTGCGCAAAAAACTATAGGGAAACATGTCTAAACAGGTAAACATATATAAGTAATGTGTGACCAAACACAGTACACCAATGAAGAAAAAGAAATCATAAAAAAAAATGAACAAAACAAATTCTAGGACTGAAAAGTCTGAGAATTATAGGGTGAAAAGAGGAATCCATTTGCAAACTATGAATGGAAAAAAACATGTAAGCATTTATGAAACATTTGTAAGTAACATTGTAACAGTGAAACATGAAACCTTCCTTCAAAGATAATTAGAAACTCATGTTTATGTCACCACTTCTACCCAATATTGTACAAAAAGTTGTCTACTAGCTAGTGCAGTAAAACACAAAAAAATAAAGAATAAAAGCTGTAAGGAAGCTGCATTCTTTTTTTCATTTTTTTCTTCCCCTTAAATGGCAGACTGCCAGAACAACTTATTTATTTCACTGTCAAAGGAAGGGATCCACAAGTTTGCAGACATCTTTTTAGTTTTTTGAGACAGGGTCTCACTTGTAGTTTAGGCTGGTTCTGAACTCAGCCTTGAATTCAGCAATCCTCTTGCCTCGGCCTCCCAAGTGTTGGGATTACAGGTGTGAGTCCCTACGCCCCGGCATTGTGGTATGTGGTACTGATCGCTGGTTCCATGAGTTACCACACTCGGCACTGTTATATGTGGTTACCAGGGATTGAACTTGGGACCTTGCTCTTGCAAGGAAGGCACCAGAACCTCTGAGTTAAATCCCTGGCTCACAACTGGATTCTTATGAACAGACATATGTCATGTTGTACTCCACAGATACTATGATTTTTAAATTTGTAGGTTTTGGTAATCCTGAATTAAACAAGTTTATTAGAGCTTTTTTCCCATAGCTCAGATGACTGTTAACATTTTAAAGCAACAAAGTATTTTAATTAAGTGCATATGTATACTTTTTTATATGTTACTGGACACTTCATAAATTATAATAAAATGCAAACATAACTTCTACATGTAATGGAGAATGAAAAAATTCTTGTTTTCCTCTACAGAAATATAGTATTTGCTGTATTGCAGAGGACTAGAACCAAACCTACCATATCTCCAATAGCACTTTGCATGTACTGCTAAGGACTGGAAAATGGGAATTTTAAATAGTAAGATTTATAAAAACATAAAATACATTAAAAATAATGAAATAGGGCCAGGGATATAGTTCAGTGGTTCCGGCGCCTGTCTCGCAAGCGCAAGGACTGGGGTTCCATCCCCGGTAACCACATAACAATACTGGGTGTGGAGACTCACTCCAGCAGCAATCAGTACCACATACCACAGTGCTGGGAGTGGTGGCTCACGCCTGTAATCCCAGCACTCGGGAGGCAGAGGCAGGAGGATTTCTGTGATGTGAGTTGGAGGCTGAGCTCAGGGCCAGCCTGAACCCCAAAGTGAGACCCTGTCTCAAAAAAAAAACCTTAAAAAAAAAATGAAATAACCAAATGTAAATATAACAAAATATGGACACCACCTCTAAAGTGAAAACTACAAGACAATGCTGACAGAAATTAAAGACCTGAAGAAACGGAAAGACATCCACATCGGCTCAGGGAGTATACAATTCAATTCTGTTAAGATGTCCATTCCTACTGACAAACTGATGTGTAGATTTTTTCCCAACA
This sequence comes from Petromus typicus, assembly GCA_004026965.1. Lineage (NCBI taxonomy): Eukaryota > Metazoa > Chordata > Mammalia > Rodentia > Petromuridae > Petromus > Petromus typicus. The sequence goes on from PVIR01012305.1 coordinate 6,067, forward strand.
ACAGCCTAAATCTCAGCAGGCATTTTTTCAAAAAGAAACCAAACACTGATTATATATTTTACATGGAAATGCAAAAGATAATAGCCAAACAAGTTTGACAAACAATTAACAGAAGACTGAGTATTAAATAATTTAAAAATTTATAGTAATAAAAACTGAGATACTTGTCAGAAACTGGACAAGTAACTCAGGAAAATGGCACTAATAGACTCAAATCTATAGTTAGTAGTTTTTAACAAAAGTATTAAAAGCAATCAAATAAAGAAAGAAAAGACTTTTCAACCACTGTTCCTAGAATTGGAAATGCAAATGGAAAAATGAATGTCTAGATATCATAACATATAAAAAGTTAATGAGATGAATCATAAGTCATAATGTAAAAGCCAAAACAATAAACTTTGGGTACGAAACAAACTTGGGGGCCGGGGATTTAGCTCAGTGGTTCCAGTGCCTGCCTCATAAGTGTAAGGGTCTGGGTTCCATCCCTGGTAATCACATACAACAATGATGGGCCTGCAGACTCCCGCCCACCAGCAATCAGTACCACATATCACAGTGCCAGGCATGGTGGCTTACAACTGTAATTCCAGCACCTGGGAAGCAGAGGCAGGAGGATTGCTGTGAGGTCAAGGCTGAGCTCAGGGCCAGCCTGAACCACAAAGCGAGACCCTGTCTCCAAAAAAACCTAAAAAAAAAACAAAAAAACTAAAACTCAAGACATAGAAAGTACACAGAAAAGTCACAAATAAAAAAAAATATTTGTAGTACACATACATAACGAACTTTGTATCATATAAAGGCCTCCTAACATCCAATAGCAGCATTAATAAAATTGGACAATTTGATCTAAATACAGGTTGAGTATCCCTTATTCAAAATGCATGGGACCAGAAGTGTTGCAGATTTGGGATATTTTTTTAGAGATTTTGGAATATCTTTATCTGTCTAATAAGATGTCTTGGGGTGGTACCCAATTCAAAGCACAAAAGTCATTTATGCTTGAAATATACCTGTATGTGATGTAAAGACAATCTTATGCAATACTTTTAATGTGCCTGTGATTTGACTACAATCTATTATGTGAGGTCAGTGTAGAATTTTTCACTTGTGGTACTTCAGAATTTGGAGGATTTCAGATTAAGATATTCAGATTAGGAATGTTCAACTAGAAGTTACCTCAGAGTTAGAAATACAGATGGTCAATTAGCATGCAACAACGTGGTCAACACAGATTTGTCGTCATGAAAAAGCAAAATATAATCACTGTAAGATACTATGCACCTTCTAAAATACACTGTATACCTAAAATGAAAGAAACTGACAGCAGCAACTTGGTCTTATATATTGCTAGTGGCTATGTAAAATTGTAGGACCACTCTAGAAAATTATAAAGAAAAAATATATCCAGAAATTCTATTCCAGGTAACTATACAAGAGAAGTAAAAACATGTACACCAAGAACTTACTACAAAAATGTACAATAGTTTTACTCATGGAAATAAGACTGTAAACAGCTCAGGTTTCTCCCAGAATAAAAATAAATAAACAAAGCAGTATGTTTACTATTCAACAATAAAAAGGTGACCGATTCCAAAAACTTAGATAAATCCCTACAACCATTATGCTAAGACAAACAAGACAGATACAGAAAAAACGCTGACACTGACTATGACTCCTTCATATTCCTTTTTTTTTTCCCTTGCAGTACCAGGGATCAAACTAGGGCCCTTATGCTTCCAAGGTAGATGTGGTACCACTTGGGCTAAATCCCCAGCCTGATTACATTCATATTAAGTTCTAGAAGGGGCAAGACTAATCTACGACTACAGAGAGTAAAACAGTGGTTTCTCTAGGCAGTAGGAAGGAAGACTGCCTAGGAAAGGAGAAAACTTTCTAAGCTGACAGAAATGTTCAATAACTTGTCAGAGATACAGCTACTTTTGTATACGTGACTGAAAAATGATTTAACTGTTAAGATCACTCCATGTCAGAGTTTTTTATGTACTATAAAGACATTTTTAGTGCCCAAAGTCAAGATAAATATGGCTTTTATGCAATGCCAACCATTTACAGTATTTAGAGCCATTAAAATATTCAACAAATATATGAGAATGAATTCTATTTTCATTACATAATTATGTAAATTAAATCAGGTAGTATGTCATGCCACTCAAACTGGGGACATAACTCAAAGTTCCTGTGTGTTGTGTAGAATATAGCAATTACTGCATTCTCTGTTCTCTGTCTCTGGAAGTGTCATATTCAGACAGATTACTGCTTATTAGCATATTGACAAATTAGCAAGAGAAAGACAGAAAAGTTTTACCAAGCAATATTTAAAAGAAAATAAACCATAAAGAAGAATCATTTTACCTGTGAGATGGAGCCTCCCATTATAAAAGATGGTTTTTCTGAAGCCACTGTGGTTTTGGAAGAAGGGATAAGAGGAGGCGGTGGCCTGGTTGGTCGAGTAGTTGAAAGCCGAACCCCTTCAGGGAGATTAGTTATCACTTGATGTGGAGCAGGCTGGAGGACTTTAAAAAGGAAAATATGAGTTGAAATAGTCAATAGTCAAATGACCTGGGCTATCTCAGTAACTCCTGAATTTTTCCACCACAAAATTCTAAGTATAAGATATGAAGCAAAGGATGAACATTTCTATTTTTAAAATTTCTGTAACATATCAAGTCTCAATGGCACTTGTGAAGTTGAAATATGAAAATACCTGATGCTCACTATAACCATGTGTCCTCAGCAAAGGCAAATATCAATCTTCAATACCATTTTTTCTCTATCAGTTTTAGAGACCTCACAACAGAGGTGAGCAAAAAAGAAGTTTCTAAGAAACAGTTGCTGTCACTACTACCTAGCTGACAACTCATTACACATCCTCTGTGCATCTGGCATTATCTGAGAAGTATTTACAGATTCTGGCTCTCACATCAAACTCAAATTTCTGAAGGGGAAAAAGTCTCAAGATTTTTTCAAATAACATATTATCTTAAAAGAAAAGCCAGTTAATGTCACAATATGAATATATGAACAGAAATTTCCCAGTGGCCCAGTGAAACTGGACTGAACCCAAATGATAATGGAATGCAGAGAAACAAAATTATTTTAAAAACAGCAAAGACATGTCCTGAAACAGCAATTCATTTACAAGATTAAACCACCCATGTGGACCATCTATGGGTAGATGGCAGCAGCTACTGCATGGAGGGCAATATTTACCTGGCGGGACACTATAGCGGGCTGCACTCCTATCGGGCAACGGAGCAGCTTTACTGACTTCTCTTGGAGAAAGCCTACACGGTGAGGCTGACCTTGCTGCGGTACTGTGCATCTGTGCTTCCTGTTCTAGAGCACGTATGACCTCAGCATAAGGCATATAGGCGACTGATTTTCCTATGAAAGTTAAAGTTATCAAGATAAAGGAAGAACCCCAAATTAAAATAGTAAGTGTGCAAGGACCAAGCCCACACTATCCAGGGGCAGATCCATCTATATGCTGTTATAAAGGTCTCAATCTCCTCTGAAGAAAATTCACCCACTGAAAGGTTAAAAAGTCCCAGATATCTAAATCTGCTATATATGTAACATCACTATGACCTAATAAAAATCCTCAAAAATTCAATTTCAACTTTCCTCTTTAAAACACATTGAAATTTTTTTCTTAAGAAGTGTTTTGACATGCAATAAAATTACAACAGGCAAACATCAGATTATCAAGCAATTCTATGAATTCAAGAGTGGCCTGAATTAGAAGTTAGCTGTCTAAAGTTTTCAACACTTACAATTACCTTCTTGATGTTCACTGTTTAATACTTAAAAAGCAAATTGAAGAAATGGAAGAAGCCTTTTTTGAAAGACTTAAAAACTATGAATCTAATTGTAGTAATACTAATGAAAATACTCACTACATAAAGTATTTTTAAAAGCTTAAATATTTATAGCTTCACAATTTTAGTCATATTTTTCTAAGTTTTAAAAATAAAATTGCTGGGTATAGAGGCAAATGCCTGTCATCCCACCATTTGGGAAACTTAGGCAGTAGGTCACTCTGAGTTCGAGGTCAGCCTGGACAACATAGTGAGTTAAAGGCCAACTTGAAAAACAGTGAGATTCTCCCTCAAAATAAAAAAAGAAAAAAAAAATCAGAGTATCAGCAACCCTATATTGATTTGTAGCATTTTAATGCCTCCTAGACCAAATTCCCACTCATTCTGTTACTCTTTCCATTTCCTGTACTTCTTCATTTATTCTTCCAGATAAATTTAGATTTAAAACTATTTTAAATAATTCCTCCCAAATAAAGTGTCCCTGGAATTTTCATTTTACATATATTAAATTTATTAATAAATACAGAAGAGTTAACAGTCAATCCTTTAAAGAAACCTAGTTTTTATAATACAGGTTTATACATCTGATAAAATTATTTCTAGATAATTCACATTGTTTTAAAAAAAAAGTCATGTTTCATATATACATTTATGTGTGTACACTGTATATACATAAGAATACTGCATATACAGAAAAGATGTGCATTTCTGTATAATCACTTTTAAAAGAAACTTAGAGAAAGAAATTTAGTGAACTTTTCTTGAGGTTTTAATAACTTTTCAACTGATTTATTTATGCTTTCGAGGTGGGTAACCTTATCCTTTATATAATTTTGTCTTTGTCCTTCAGATACCTACACCCATGTTTTCTTTGTTATTCTCTGTTAATAAACAGTGTATATTCAGGTAAAACCTACTTAACGGGAAGGTCTCTTGCATTTCACTATGAAGTGTTAAGGTCCACACTTGGTTTCAAATAAAACCTCATTATTATAAGGCATAATATTTCATTCATTTACTAAGATGGATTTTTAAAAATCAGAAACTATTATACTATCATCAACTAACATTCAAATGTCAGGTACTATGTACAGTTCAAGAAATGTTATCAAGTACTTTCACAACCAACAAGATTATTAACTCCTTTTCACAGATGAAGAATCTAAGGGTTAGAAGAATTACACTTAATGACCAACCAATCAGGGTCAAACTACTAGGGATTTATTTAAAAGAAAGGTAATTCCAGACTCTGATTTCTAAATTATAGTGTAACAATGGGTCACTAAATGGCTGAATGCTAAGTTTTGGATGCTTTAGTGGGTCAATCAAGATGATACTCTTTCCTTCTTTAGTATATTATTGCTGAACACATTTCTTTTTTTTTTTTGAGACAGGGTCTCACTTTTGTGGTTCAGGCTGGCCCTGAGCTCAGCCTCAAATTCACATCACAGCGATCCTCCTGCCTCTGCCTCCCGATTACAGGAGGGATTACAGGCTGAGCCACCAGGTCTGACACAGTGGTATGTGGTACTGACTGCTGCTGGAGTGAGTCTCCACACCCAGTATTGTTATGTGGTTACCGGGGATCGAACCCCGGTCCTTGCACTTGCAAGACAGGCGCTGGAACCACTGAGCTAAATCCCCAGCCCTGAACACGTTTCTAAAATTATTTCTTCCCACAGAATTTGACATGAAATTGTACTAAAATTCCAACATCTGCTGACTGTACTCATATTAACTTTCTAATGACAGAAATTTAGATGGTTTTAAACATAATTACTTAGATCAATATGTACCCAGAGCTGGAAAAACAAAACAGATAAAACAGCTTTAAAGTTAGCAGTAAGGCAGTGGTCAACTCACATAAATGTTACTACTGGAAGGTGAAAACAAATAGTTGCATGTTTATGAAGTTTTTCTACAGATTAGAAATGTTTTAAGCAATATAAAGGTATATCTACAACTGCTTCCATTAAGAGACAATGAATACAATCAAACAAGTTAAAGTGTTACCTGATACTTTCTAAATAAGATCAAGGAAAAAGTAAACAAAAAAACCCAAAAAAACCTCATGGTCTAAATTCAGGTAGACCATGCCAGTATTTGATGGTGTTTTATATATAAATCCACATTCTTGTTATTTTGAACATTCTATAAACTTTTATGGAGCTGCATTTAAGACACTATATCAAGCATACATACACATATCCCACTTAAATACAAACATTTAAATGTTATTTGGAAGATTACCTCACAAAGTGCTTAATGGGATAGCTGTAACTTTAAGGACAAACATTAGATGCTAGATTAAATAAACTACTGGATGAACACACTACTGGTACTAGCCAATGCAAGACTTTGATAAAATGTAGCCAACTGCTCCACTTTGTAGAAAGTCATTGTGAGCCAAACTGTAAACTTCTTAATGTCACATTAAGCTATAATTTGGTGTTATCCTAATTAAAAATTAGGGTACACCAAGATCTAAACAACCAGACTAATATGACTGATCATAGAAAGAGCCACAGTTTGGAAACTCAAAAATTTGGGAGTCTAAATTGGTTCAGTCACTTCAGTGTATCCTACATTCAATTTAAAATAGACCAAGAAGTAGTTGACACTCTAAAATAGCTATATTATATTCACAACAGAATCATCCATATATTATTAATATTGCTATGTTTTAGCAAATATTCAAAAAAGGATACCATTTGGATTTTTTTCCTACATTCTACTTATTCCTCAACAAAGAAATCTCTTGTCAATGATTTATAAGGGATAAAACAACAACATTTTAGATTATCCTGTAATTTACCATTTTCTGACAGCTAAATTAGGATGATCAAAAGAAAAACACCTTGGACTAAGGTCATCAGCACCATTAGTACCCTATAGTGAAATGCGATTAAAAAAACCCATTGTTACTCATTTATTCATTCTTTTGATATATGATTGCTGAGTATCTGTTGTGTTAATTATCAAACTAGGAGATTAAGGATTTTTTAGATGCAACGTGGTAAATACCTAACTGTTACCAAGCTTTCTGTATACATTCAAGAAATTCAGCACATTTTATATGTCTCGATGAGTATTATTATCCTGGTTCACATTCTTTCCAGCACAATATTCATGTTTGAAACACTAATAAGTTTATACTTAAAACTTGACCACAGTACATTCAGTGCTGTAACAAGTAATTCATCACTGCTGTGATCTGGACAGGAGTTAGGAGAATCAGTTAAATTCCATATCTCTGTTTTACATTAAAATAACTCTTACCATGTACGTGTGGCATTTCAAAACTGCTCTTGTCTGGTAATAAAAACGATCTCAGAAATATTCCATGGAAAAGTTTAATATTCTTATATTCTAAATATATATAGCATATAAATAAGCTATAAATATACTACCAACCAGAATATGTGTGGCGGTTGTTCTAACCACATCATGTATCATATCACAATTAAAACAGCAACCCAGTGCTGGGGATTTAGCTCAGTGGTCCTGGTGCCTGCCTTGGAAGCGCAAGCTCCGGGGTTCAATCCCCAGTAACCACATACAACAATGCCAGGCATGGTGACTCATGCCCACTGGCAATCAGTACCACATTCAACAATGGTGGGCATGGTGGCTCACGCCTATAATCCCAGCACTTGGGAGGCAAAGACAGGAGGACTGCTGAGTTCAAGGTTGAGTTCAGGAACAGCCTGAACTACAAAATGAGACCCTGTCTCAAAAACAAACAAACAAAAAACAGCAACACAACTGCAATCTGTCGTTTGAAATAATAATAATGGTAACATAACAAGAACCTCCATAGCATCTATTACACTGCGCATAAACTAATATGCTAACTAATATAGCACAAAATATGCTATACATAAAAGAATGAATTATTGGGCCAAGGATTTAGCTCAGTGGTTCCGACACCTGCCTTGCAAGTGCAAGGGCCCAAGTTCAATCCCCTGGTAAACACATACAACAATGCCAGGCGTGGAGACTCATGCCCATCAGCAATCAGTACCATATATCACAGTGCCAGATGTGGTGACTCATGCCTATCATCCCAGCACTTGGGAGGCAGAGGCAGGAGGATTTCTGTGAGTTCAAGGCTGAGCTCAGGGCCACCCTAAACTACAAAAGTGAGACCCTATCTCAATTTAAAAAAAAAAAAGAATTATGCTATATAAAAATAACAAATTCGCATTTTTCTTCACAATCCAAGTGAGGTGGATATACATTACCATTTTCACTTGACAAATGAAAGACCTAAAGCTATGAAAGTTAAGTGTTGCTCATGGCCATCCAGCTGGGTAATGTAGGATAAAGATTAAGCCCAAGATATGATTGATATCTGCTATACAAAGTTGTCTTCACCTCATCACAGAATCAGAATATTACACTATTAAAAGTAATAAAATTGTGCTTCAAGCACAGAACATTTTTTACTTTCTCTGAAAATTCAGATAAATAGATCATAATGAATGTCTTTTATACTCTTTAAGCAACTAGAACTCTATTAAAGTATTACTGTCAACCTTTAGTAGTCAAGCATCTTGCTCTTGCTGCGTGCTGGTATTAAAGGAACCTCTCTGCTTTGTATTTACTATCACCATGAATCAAAAAAAGTTAGCCAAATTTCAGGCTCAGGTCTGGATAGGGGGTAAGGGTACAGCTCGCAAAAAGAAGGTGGTACACTGCCAGGAATTTAGTTTAAGTGGTGAGATGCCTACCTTGGAAGCACAAGGGCCCAAGTTCTAACCCCGGTACTGCCCCCTCAAAAATAACCAAGGAAGAAGGTGGCGCATAGAACAGCAACATGATTAAAGATGATGGGACAGGGCTGGGGATTTAGCTCAGTGGTTCCAGCATCTGCGTTGCAAGTGCAGGGGCCCGGGTTTGATCTCCAGTGACCACATATAACAATGCCTGACATGGTGACTCACACCCACCAGCAATCAGTATCACATACCACAGTGCTAGGCGTAGTGGCTCATGCCTGTAATCCCAGCACTCGGAGGCAGAGGCAGGAGGATTGCTGTGAGCTGGAAGCTCATTTGGGCTATTTAGTGAGCTCAGGGCCAGAGTGAACTACAAAGCAAGACCCTGTCTCAAAAAAAAAAAAGATGATGGAACAGTTAATTTCAATAATCCCAAAGTCCAAGCTTCCCTCTCTAATAACACCTTTGCAATTACTCATCATGCAGAAGCCAAACAATCACAGAAATGCTTTCTGGAATATTAAGTCAGTTTGGTGCTGACAGCTTAATAAGTGTTAGAAAATTAGCCCACCAGCTCCCGAGGAAAGTATTGGATAGCAAAGCACCAAAACCAGAAGACACTGATGAAAAAGTGGATAATGTTCTGGATCTTGTAGAAAATTTTGATGAAGCATCAAAGAATAAAGCTAACTAAAATCTTTTCTGGTATTTAGAAGTTGGCATGGAATAGATTTAACAAATCAGTTATGTAGTTCCAAAGTTTTACTGACAAAAAGAGCAGAGAACATCATTTATTACTAGAGTTCAGTAATATAAATATTTGTACATTAATAATCCCATTTGTTCAGCATTTTTCCATCATTTGATTTTGCACTTCCTACCAGGATCTGTTCTTTTGGTCAAAATATGAAGTAATGGTATAGTTTGAGGGTGTTTAGGATTTCAAATTTTGGATTTTGTTTTGGGAGATAATTTTGGTATAGGTATGCCTATGTATGCATGTTGGTGTGTGTCTATACAGTGGAGAACAAATTGGAAAACAGTTGTATTTATTCTCCTCTCATAGACATAAATCTTTACATTAAAAAATCCTTTAGTAGTCAAGTAATTTTTAATTGCTTGAGATTAATTTAAAGAATCTTGTCTATTAGGACAAATGTTAACAGACTGACTGAAATGCTTATAACTTACCAAGCAAAACAACATTACTTATGGGTTCAGCTTTGTTTCATTTTAGAAAAGTTTTTTTAGTAAAATCTCTATCCACTTACCTTCCCACTCTCTGTTCGGACTCTTGGAAGTGCCACAGGGACTTGTAGAACTTCTACATTCCAAATCTATCTGTTCCTGCCTCTGCCGCTGTTCCTCCAGGAGTGCTGACTCATGCATTGCCTTAATGTGCCGCTGGTAGAGAGCATAGCCACTTACAGGGGTTCCAATTGGTATGCTACATGGGGTACAGGAAACCTCCAGAAAGAAAAAAAAATCTAAACATGATGATGACCAGTGCAGTAATAATTACTGTATGTTATAAGTGATGCTTATTTCTATTGTATTACTGGTTAAATTGATTTTGCCATGACTAAAAGAAATAATCTTCAGGAATATGCTCAAAATGGTAGACAGTTGTTTTCAGAACTGAACACAATACACATTTTTTATAAATTAGCTCCCCCTTGTGACATCACCATGGTCACCCACCTGCTGACCACTGACTGACTGGGTGTCCTATACCCTAATACTACGATACACTGCCCATCCCTGCCCCCAGTTGGGCATAGTGGTATATGGAAGAGCCTGGCACAGCCATGCTCCCCACCAGGCACTGGACCCTCACCCAGTGGATGCACTCATTTCCTTGAAGGGAGAAACTAAGTCCACTCATTCAGTGCCCACAGCTGGAACACAATGAAGATATTTTAGTTCTCCTGAGAACAGAGCACTCTACTTAAGTCTCATGCCTTGTGTGCTTACTGACTGAAAGAAAATGGATTTACTACTCAACAAGCAGAAATCACTGAATCAAGATCATGGAGGTGAATATGGATACTGTCTACAAAGTCATGGTCCCTGAGGTGAAGCATAAGATCATTCTAGAGCAAATACTGTCTGAGATTTCTAATGTGAAAAAGATAGGATTATTTTGGAGAAGAGCAAATGTTTACTCTTCAGTAGGAAATGAGAAAACTTGAACTATATGAATTAAAATAATCAGTAATGTATAAAGTGATCAAAATCCAAACAAATAAAAAATTAGACTTCAACTGAAAAAAAGAGCAAAGTAAAAGAACTATATTCATTGACCTAAAGAGTAGAACTGTAGACCAAGCAAGATCAGACCCCGACCCAAACAGATGGGAAGAACTGAGATTGCTGGTCTCTGCTGCATGTTTAAGGTGCATAAGCTTGATATTATCAGCTAACAAGATTACCTGATAATACACTGATTTCAGAAATACATTGATTCCAGAAATCAATAATCAATTAAAGAAGAGAAGAAATATGTCTGTAAAGGTCTCTGCATAAGCCAGATGTGGTGGCCCTCTGGGAAGCTGAGACAGGATGATCTCAAGTTCAAGCCCCATGTCACTGACTTGATGAGACTAGTCTCAAAAAATAAAAAAGGCCTGGGGATATTGCTCAGTTCAAAGACCCTGACAATCCCCGTAGTACGAAAAATAGATAGAGAGACAGTCAGACAGACAGACAGTGACTGTCTTGACCAATTTTATTTTTCTAACTTACATGGAAAACTTACCATTGGTGGAATAATGGCAGCTCGATGCTGAAGCTGTGGTAGATCTAACGGATTTGCTTTTATTGGGGATGAGACTAGTATAGACCCAGGCGGGTTTAACAATGAAGGCTTTGGATCCATAGGAAACATTCTATAATTGTTAATTAAAAGGAAGATATATGAATATATTTTTATTTAAGAATTCAGACATGTAATCATTGTAGTTTCTTCTAAGTTATCATTTACAAACAGGGCTTGCCAGGTTCTATTCTTAGCACAAAAATAAATAAGTAAATAAACAAATAAGCATTTAAATATTATTAAAAAGAACCTACAAGGCTATCTTTTCAGATAAAAAAAAACCCTGGCACTGACTTATACATTGATATTTATCTAAATTAAGCTATCCACATCTAACTAACAAAATAAATGGAACAAAAGCCATGGAAAAAATGGGCTGGGGATTTAGCTTAGTGGTTGTGGTACCTGCCTTGCAAGTGCAAGGTACTGAGTTCAATTCCTAGTACTGCAAAAATAAATTAAAAAGTAAAAATAATAGTTCAAAGTGGGGAGTAGGCATGTTGTGTGCCTGATTTTTATGGTTACCTGGAAGGCTGAGGCAGGAAGACTACCCAGAGCAGCCCAGCCTCTGCAACTTAGCAAGATCCTTTCTCAAAAATAAAATGGCAAGGTAAGTATTTTGCTCAGTGGTACTGTGCCTGCCTCACAAGTGCAAGGTCCTGAGTTTAGTATCAAAAAATAAAATATAAATTAAATATAATAAACAAAAGGGCTGGGAGATGTATCTCAGTGCTCCCCGGGTTTAGTCGCTAGCAGCACCAAAAAAACCCAAACCAAAGAAAAGTACTATACAGTCGTAACTTACCATTAAAGTTAAATATCTACTGTAAGATATTGTAGTGAGATCATAAGTTATAAGTCATTGATATATTAAATTGAGAATTTTACTAAAAATCCCAGACTACTGTCTTCTCATGAAAACTGAAAAAAAAAGCTGCAAAACAGACCTAGCATTCACACAGGTATACAGTATTATGCTCACATAATCATTCACAGCCATCTCTACCTGCTTCTCTTAGTTTAAATACTTACACTTGAGTTTACAATGTGTCATATGTAAACGTTGGCAAATTATATATCAGGGTCATCTCTTATAATCTTGGTAATATTCCCCAAAGTTTTATGTCATTGGGAGATACAGAATATTTATTGTCTGTCTGTCTATCTATCTGTGTGTCTATGTAACTATATATGTATCTGTGTATCTATGTAACTGTATGTATGTATGTATGTATGTATGTATGTATCTGTCTGTCTGTCTGTCTATCTATCTATCTGAGACAGAGGAGGAGAGTAGTTCTGGTTGGTCTCAAATTCACTATGTAGCCCAGCCTGGCCTTAAACTCCCAGGAATCTTCCTGTCTTAGCCTTGTGAGTACTGGGATTATAAGGCATGTGCCACCATGCCCGACTTGGGAAGTGAATATTTTAAAGGATACAAATTAGTAAGAAAACTGAATATATAAAAAAGATAATTTACATATTGCATCAAAGAAAAAGATACTAAAAATGTAAACATCTAAAAGTGTTATTCTGACAGCTTACAAATGACACAGGCTTTAGTGTAACACTGAGAAATAACTGTATTTTTTAATTCTTCTTTCTTTTTTAAGGTGCTAGAAATCAAACCTGAAGCCTTGTACAAGCTAGGCAAGCGTTTCAGAGTTACATTTCCAACCCTACAAGAAATTTCTGATTTTTTGTTTATCTCTTAGGATGCTCACCCTGTCAAATAGCTACTTTCCTAATTTTTCTTCTAACATATATATACATAGTTTCCAAAAGTCAGGTATACCTTATTTCCGATGACACAGTTCATTAAAGAATGCTTTAAGAAAGATTACACAGTTTGAATCCATTTATAGTTACTCCAATTAAAGACAGAACATTGAGTTGGCTCATCACAAATGGCATATGCCCTTAATCCTAGCTACTTAGAAGGCTGAGGCAAGAACATCACAAGTTCCAGGACAGACTAGGCAACTTTGCAAGGCACTGTCTCAAAATTTAAAAAAGAGGTCTGGGAATGTAGCTCAGTGGCAGAGTGCTTGCTTAGCATGTGTAGGCCCTTGGTTGAAACTCTAGTGCACATACATATACATAAAACAAAAACAGACTGGGGCCGTTAAAATAAAATCTAGATTACAGTAAGATGATGGAAAAATAATCATCTAGATGGTTGAATTTCCTAGTAAACCAATGGTTAGGAAGAATTCTTATTTTACTTCAATTCTTAATGATGAAAATTCTAAGGTCTACTATATAAAAATCTAAAAATCTTAAGGCACATCACTGTAATATTCAATATTACTTTCATATAACACTTCATTCTAGAGTACTAAGATATAAAATATATTAGGTATAGGCTGAACGTAAAGTGACACTAGGGTTCACTATGAAAGTTGTACTTGGTTATTTAAGCAGAAAAACAGTAGCACAGGCCATGGTTGAAAATCACGGACTAGGCCACAGATGTAGCTCAGTAGTGCTGCTGCCTGTCCAGCAAGTGCAGGGTCCTAAGTTGAATCTCTGGTACTACAAAAAAAATTTCAAGGTCTGCCAGGTGTGGTGGGTATATGCCTGCAATCCCAGAACTTGGGAGACTGTGGCAGAAGAATCACTACAAGTTCAAGGCCAGCCTGCTGCTACATAGTGAGTTCAAGGCTGGGCTAGAATGCATAATGAGACTCAGTCTCAAAAACCAAATATTTAAAAACTAAAATAAAAATATAAAGCCTACCTATAACTTGCCAATATTTGTACAGGAGTTACCTCTGCAGACAGCAGCATTTCGTGACTCAGTCAGTAATCAGTATAAAATAGAATTAATTACTCTCACCTCTGCCTCTCAGGCTCTCCATCCACATCTTCATCAGCACTGCACGTGGCACTGGAGTCATTATCTGACTGGGGCTCGGGTCTTTGAGTACTTATTTGTTGAGCCACCAAATCTTCATCTCTAGGCTCTATCTTCTCACTCCCTCTCTCCAAGTCCCTTTCTTTGGTATCTCCTTCATCTGTAGATGTACTGTTTTCTGGCACCCCCATTTCAACATCTACAGAGTCTGCTTTGGTAGTGGCTGGGGGATCAAGAACAGAACCTGCTTCAGCATGGTGCTCCTGATGATCTACATCCATTGGCTCTGCCGTCTCAACACAGACGCTGTCATCTGCCTGGGTCTCCATGTTCTCATTTTCAGCTGGTTTTGTACTTGGAACTGCTGAGGAGGGAGATGTAGCCGGTGCAGTTTCGCTAGTGGACTCGAGCTCAGGCACAGGTTCAGTGTTTCCCCGAGAAGCAGCATTTTCACTGTTATCTTCGCTGGGCTTGACAGCTTCAACTGGTGAAGGAGAAGGAGCACTTTCTGTATCAGAACTATTTTCAGCACCTTAAAGATAATGATACAGCATAAAAATCTAATAATGAACGTTTCAGGTGGTGACAGAAACCGTGCTTGAAAGTGGTTGTTTAGGATGAACTATGCTCCTTAGATGACTTCAACGATGTATTTACAGCCATTGGGAAAGTTAAAGAACTTTCTATGATAGTGAAAGATTAAAAGTATTTTGACAATCTGAAACTGAAATCATAAAGGTTTTAATGTCTAAAAATGATTTATTTTGAAATTTGAAAAAGCAAGCAAGCTAGGACAAAAATACACAAAATCCATCTTGGTAAATGGTATTATTATTTCAAAATGTAACCAATACAGAAAATAAGTAACAGGATATTCTACCTTTTACTGCTACTAAGTCTTCAAAATCTGGTTTGTGTGTGATTGGGGTTTTTTTTTTCGGTTTTTTTGCCTTTCTTTTTTTCCTGGTACTGGAAACTGAACTCAGGACCTTGCACTTGCCAGGCAGGCACAGAATCAATGAACTAAATCACCAGGCCAATCTGATATGTATTTTACATTTGCAGTAGATCATAATTTGGACTACCAACATTCCAAGTGCTTAATAGCCATATGAATGAAACAAACAAAAAAACCCTCTAGAATAATATTTCACAGATTTTTATTTTAATCTCTTTCATAACAGATTCCTTCTGAATTTCACCTCAAACATCACATGCTTAAAAGGCACTCTACGGTTTCCTTAAAATTAAATTGTGTTACTACAGTTCTTATCACGTGAATTAATAATTATCTAATTATTATTTTCTGAGACACGGTCTCGCTTTTGTAGTTCAGGCTGGCGCTGAGCTCACTATATAGCCCAGGCAAGCCTTGAACTCACAGCAATCCTCCTGCCTCTGCCTTTTGAGTGCTGGGATTAAAAGTGTGAGCCATCACGCCTTGCATTTGATTCTGATTCTTCTACTAACATACAACTTCTATATGGACAGAGATCATATATTCTGGTTAACATTTAAGTTCTATTGACAATCACTGTGCCTGGCAGACTCAAGTATTGCCTGAAACACACTAAACAAACGGGTGAACAGAAGTAGGCCTTAAATTTATTGGAACTCTCCTCTTCTACAGGACCCCTGAGGTACTCCCCGTTTGTCACTGTTACAAACAGCACACAGAAATGTTCACTATTTCAGTAACACTTTAGATGATTTACTCAAATATTTGCCTCCCTAAAATTAGGGTTATATATTTAATATACTTCCAATGAGGATCCAAGTGGTTCCAAAATTTTTCTTAAACAATAGTGTATAGGAATAAGTCTTTAAATGCTCGCTTCGGCAGCACATATACTAAAATTGGAACGATACAGGAATAAGTCTTTAAGAAAGCCCCAGGAAATTATAAAAATTAGGGAAGTGTGAGAAGGCTTGCCTAGATATTCAAACTGATCATAAGATACATGTGCTAAAACATGTTTAGAACTGCCACAATAACAAAGTACATTAGTGTTACAAAACAATGTACAGGAATAGATCCTAATGAATATAGAAAATTAAACTACATTACAGGTAATATTTTATTTTTCTTTCTTTATTGAGTTTATTGGTACACTGTAGATATATATATATTATGATCTCATTCAGAATTGAGAATTTGTACCAGTACATGACAAACTATGATTCCTATTTTTTCTCATTCCTTGCCCTCTTTGGGTAAAGAAATATTCAATAAAACATTTCTGTCAGTACTGGTCTTTAGATGGAATAAAAACATGGGCCTTATCTTACTTTGTGTAAAAAAATCCAGAAAAAAGGTCTTTTTTTTGTTTGCTTGTTTAGATATTAAGTTAGGACAAGATATATACAGTCTTTTAAAATGGGGAGAAATAGGGCCGGGGATTTAGCTCAGTGGTTCAGTGCCTGCCTTGCAAACTCAAAGTCCTAGGTTTGATCCTAGGTAACCACATACAACAATGCTGGGTGTGGTGACTCACGCCCACCAGCAATCAGAACCACATTTCAAGTGCTGGGTGGGCATGGGGGCAGGCGTGGTAGCTCATGCCTGTAATCCCAGTATTCAGGAGGCAGAGGCAGAAGGATTGCTGAGCTCGAGGCTGAGTTCAGGACCAGCCTGAACTACAAAGCAAGATCCTGCCCACCCCCCCTAAAAAAGAAATATCTTAAGGAAAATACAAAACCAAAACTATAAAACCATAAATATGTCATTGCATGGGAAAAATTTAAAAATAGTATGACCATTTGTAAAAAACTTTAACATAATGACAAATTATTTTGCAAACCCTATAAATTCATTATTTTATTGAGTGATATACGTTTGAAGAATCTACTATGTGCAGGAAGTTGTTTGAAGTTCAGGGAATTTAGCAGTGAAAAGTCAAATTATATGGTCTCATGAAGCTCACATTGTAGTGTGAAATAAACTATAAATATCTGACACAGTGAATGAGTGACTAAACCATAAAACTAAAGCATCCATCAAGATGGATACAGGGATAGAGACCTGAAGGACTTGCAAAAAACGAGCTGTGTGCACAAATAGGGAAAAGCATTCCAGTTAGAGATAAGAAAGTGGCAAGGCTCCTGATGGAACTGTTTTGCCAGCAACAGAAAGAAGGACGGCATGGTGAGAGCACAGGGATCAAGAAGAAAAAAAGACCACAGAGGAGCTGACCATGGTGACATGCACCTCTAATCTCCACACTCTGGGAGGATAAAGCAAGAGGATCACAGAATTAAAGTGCAGCCTATATCAACTTAGCACACCCTTTCTGAGAAAATATAGTTATGATGCAGCTCAGTGTAAAGGCACAGGGCTCAGTCACTAGCACTAAAGAAAAAAAAGTTTATACAGAGGCACAAAGTTCATTTCATTCATTGCATCATCAGCCATAGCAAGGCCTGTGGACTTTTATTCTTAATGAGTTAGGAAAGTACTCTAGGATTTAGACGAGGAAAAAAAACAATCAGTGTATGTGTTATAAGAAGCAGTCTGGCTGCTTTAATGGAAGAAAAAAAATAGAATGGAACCAAAAGAAGCAAATAGGCCAAACAAGAAGTTAGTGCAATGGAGAGGAGGGATCCAATTTTGAAAAGCATGTGTAAGGAAAAGCTGGCAAGATTTGCTGATGGACCATGAGTGGGACATGAGTGAGTTACAAAAGTAACAATAAATGACAAGGAAAGAAGAAAGAAGCCACTTAAGATCATGGGGAAGCAAAGTTTACTTCAGATGCTAATGCTGAGACAATTCTTAGGTGTTCAAGTGGAAATGCTAAGTACAGTTAGATGCATGAATGCAGAGTTCAGATCAGAGTCCAAGTCTCAAAAATAGAAGACAAGAACTCAGAAAAGTACCTCAGATGTAGTAAGGCCTTTCTATGTGACAACAATTACCCTCAGTAAAATATGCTAACAAATAGCTCAACTCAACCTTTATTCCTTTATATAGTGATGGAAAGCCCCCAAATTAGAGGTAAAAGACAAGTCACTTATCATGAAACTATCAGAAGACACATCAGTGATTGTACAGATGATTATCATTTAATATAAGTACTTATAGAATTATCTTCTCACAAGATACAGAAGAGTATTTCTAAAACATAATGCTTCTCTAAGCACAAATCAAATGCATTTTTTTCCCCTAAAAACAAAGAAAACAGCAGCAACATAAAACCTTCCCAATACTATTTGGAACAAGATGAAACCAATGGAGTACAGGGCCACACATTTGTAATCCCAGCTACTCAGGAGGCCTAGGCAGAATCACAGTTCAAGTTCAGCCTAAAAAAATTTAGGGTACCCAGTTTTAAAATAAAAAAGGGAGCCAGGGGTTTAGCTCAAGTGGTACCTCGCCTATCTTGGAAGCACCCAACTATAATTTGAACTATAGTTATATAACTATAAAATTGTACTGTGGCAGCCCAAGATTAATAGTTGACCCTTTCATAAAATGGTAATACATTCCAATACCCTAAGTAGATGCCCAAAGCCATTGATGGCATCAAACCCAGTATTTACTATATTTTATACTGTACATATATAACTATGATTAAGTTAGAAATCAGGCACAGTGAGAGATAAACAACAATTAATAAATAGAATCACAACAATGTAGCGTAACAAAAGCTAGGAGGATGTAGTATCTCATTTTCAAAATAAATTTTCCATTTAACACTTTCAGACAGTGGTAAACGCAGATAACTTTCACTGTGGACAAGAGGGACTACAGTAAGAGTTTCATTTACATTTATAAAGCCAAGAGAATATTATAGTAACCAGATACAAAGCCATTAAAATGAGCAAATTCTGAAAACCCTTGGAAGTACCATAAAGTTATCAAACTTTTTACCATTTGTGGCATTCTTACACTGTTCCAATATTCTCTTTACAATTAAAAATTACCTTTAAAAAAAAAACTCACAGAAAAGATTATAGTTTAAAGCCAGAATAATTTCAAAATAAATTTCATGTTTAAAAGACAAGTTTAACCTGTATATTAAAATCTGATTATTTCCAAACCTGGAAGATATACAGCTTTCTAAGCTTATATAAAATATTAAGAGCCTAGCCACCCTCCCAAAAAAAGATACATCATTCTAATATACATAAACTTTAAACTCTGGAAATTAAAAAGTAAAACAAAAATCAAGTAAGATATACATATATAAAACATGAAGATGTTTAATATGTAATATATAAAGAGCTACTAAAAGCTGCATGAGAATCTTCACAGGAGAAACAATTTATAGGAAACCTCTACAGAAATGCTAACAGTAACATAAAGGAAAATAAGTTAAATGCTTTTTTCGTGCTTTAACTAGCAAAACTCAAGAAAACATTAGGAAATTGTCACTAATTTGTTTAAATGATAAAAGGTACTTTATTTCATAAGAGGTTTTTGAGCTATTTTCCTATCAATGCTTTTAGGGTGATTAATTCCTATTACCTCAAAGCATAAATATGATATGTGTAAATTTATCTAAAAATATGAAATAACGTGTCTGACTTTAAGGCTAATAAAATAGAGAAGTATAATTTAAGGTACAAAATGAACAAGTACATCTGGGAATAATTAAGACACACAAACATTTTTGTAATTGAAATCTTTATTAGTACATAGTAAATACGTGCCAACATCAATAAAAATGATTAGCAGAATGGAGTATTACTCTGCCAAACATTTTTATTGATATTGGCACTTAGTATCTAAAGCAGGAGCATCACTGTCATCCTGGCTATAGCACTTGGACCACTTTAAGTGCTACATAAATATTAGTTGATCAAATGAATAAATACATTATATTTTAAGGACACTGCCATAAAAACACTAATATATTTTTTCAGTAAAGCAATTCCTACAAAAACAACTCAAATCAAAATTACATGTATGGGATAGCAGAAGTTGCAATGAAATTTAAGACTCTGAGATACCTTCACTATCTTCTGGATTTTCTTCTTCATTAGAGGCTTCAATATCTTCATCCTCCTGGGCAGAAACAGTGGAAGCAACACTTTCACACTGAGACACATCTCGCTCTTCCCGAGGTTTTCTT
>PVIR01012305.1:26475-45094 GCA_004026965.1 Petromus typicus
ACCACGCCCGGCACTGTGGTATGTGGTACTGGTTGCTGCTGGGTGTGGGTCTCCACACCCAGTATCGTTATGTGGTTACCGGGGAATCGAACCCGGGTCCTTGCGCTTGCAAGACAGGCGCCGGAACCACTGAGCTAACTCCCCGGCCCCCCATCTGAACCATTTTTGCAATTACAAATCTCCAAGCTCTTCTCTTCAGTGTATTTTTCTTATTTTATTTTTTGAGACAGGGTCTCACTTTGTAGTTCAGGCTGTCCCTAAGCTTAGTCTCAAACTCATATCACAGCATTCCTCCTGCCTCTGCCTCCCGAGTGCTGGGATTACAGGCCTGAGCCACCACGCCCGACACTGTGGTATGTGGTACTGGTTGCTGCTGGGGTGAGTCTCCATGCCCAGTGTTGTTATGTGGTTACCGGGGATTGAACGTGGTCCTTGCACTTGCAAGACAGGCGCCGGAACCACTAAGCTATATCCCCGGCCCTCCAGTATATTTTTCTAATTAAAATAGCATACTTATTTTCTAAAAAAGGCAACATATACATTAAAATATGGAAGAACTAGAAAATAATATTTAAAAAATAACTATAATTTGAATAGCTAGAGACTCTGAGTATACTGCTATGTTCCTTTTAGCTTTTTACATGAATATATCTGTATACAAATCTTTATGTATACATATAAACACAATTTGGATAGCCCTATGTAATTATATACCCTATTTTCTTTTAATCTTTATTGGTTTACATTAAATATACACATCATGATTGCACTCCATAATGGGGATTTGTACCAGTATAAGACACAATTTAATTCTCATTTTTTCCCATAGACCTACCCACCCTGCCACCCCCCCATATACATAAAATTTGCTTCCTTACTTTTTTGTTACAATCTCAACATTGTCCCCTTTCACCTTATTTTACATTGAGCATTTTCTACTTCACAATATATAACATACAATGCTAGGACTCATTATATACCCTATTTTTTAACCTAATGTAGCTATAAACTGAATATATTCCTATGTTATAAATTCTTCAAAATTTACTAATTTTCATAAAAATAATTCCATAAAAATACTGTCATTGTTGAATGTGCTAGTATATACCTGTAATCCTAACACTCATGAGAGGCTGAGGCAGGAGGACTGCTGCAAGTTTATGCCAGCCTGGGCTACATAATGAGTTTAAGGCCAACTAAACTATATAGCAAGATCCTGTCTCAAAAAAACAAAACAAAACCTGTTATCAAAATATAGTTAAAATTCTTCTATTTGCAGGCACTTAAGTAATTTTCATTTCCTGGTATTGTTATTAGGTACCAGGGATCAAACTCAGGACCTTACACTTACCAGGGAGGTGCTGTACCAGTGAATCACCTGCCTACTTCTTCCTCTTTTTTTTTGGCAGTAACAGCGACTGAACTTAGATCCTTGTGCTTCCAAAGCAGGTGCAGTACCACTTGAGCCTAATCTCTGGCCAAATTCTTATCATTAATGCTCAATAAACTTTTATAGGCAACAACTCATTATTGATGATATTAATTAATGGTGATTATTAATGAGGACAAATCACCTTTTGTTAAATACGATGTTCCATTTTGTAAACTACATATTATATGAAATCATTCTTCTAGTGGGATCATGTATCTATAAATACATATACATATCTAAGTGTAAGATATTAGCTACTTATACTGTATTTATAACTCATTGCTAAACACAATTTTTAAGCTCTCTTATGTTTGCAGATCCATGGTATGGCAATGCTTGTAGTTCTGTTCCATGCTTCTCATAGAATCTATGTTTCACCTTACTTCAGTTGTCAGCTTCTCCCAGCAAGATTCAAAAAAACAGATCATTACTTCTGTCATAGTTTAGATCTAAAGCATCCTCCAGTGCCCAGCTCTCATGTGCTCACAGGTGGGACTTTTAGAAGGTGATTGTATCACAGGGGGTACTATATTAATGGGATTAATCCAACTGATGAATCCATAGGTGAATATGCTGTTTACAAGGTGGGGTCTGGTTAGAGGAGGTAGATTACTGGGGTCATAACCTAGAAAGATATATGTTTGTCCCCAGATCCTCCCTTTTCTCCTTCTGCTTCTGGGCTGCCACAAGTTGGCTCTATGTGGTCATTCCACCTTGTTTTTCTTCCCTGGTGCCAACTAACCATGTACTAAATCCTCCCAAACTGTGACCCAAAATAAGCCTCTCCTACTTTTCTTTCCCCTCAGTAGCACAGATCAGAACTCAGGACCTTGTGTTTGTGAGGCAGGCATGGCAGAACAGAGCTAAATCCATGGCAAACCTCTCCTTTATGTTGTGGGTGTAAGGTTATTTTGTCCCACAGACAGGTAAATAACTAATACACCATCCCACTTGCTAAACTATTATTGGTAATATGTAGTTATTATTCTTAACTTACATATAATGATGCTAGTTTGAATGCAACTTAATCACTTAACTCAGGAGAAATAATCATAGTCTTAAAAAAGGGTGAAATTCTGAAGGCTATCTATCAATCTGCTCCTCCTAGTAGGAATGTAAGGGAATAATCTCAGAGAGACACTGATCATACTTCTTTAAAAGCTTCAGAAGATTCTATGAATACCATAATATTTTCAAGCATTAGACAACAGCTACTATATGAATTTTTCCAATGTCCTATCTATGGCCCTCTTTTGCCAACACTAATCCATTCTATTTGATCTTTGCTAATAACTATACCAATGACAGCATTTTACCAACAATGGACAACATTCCTCTCATCATATCCAATGTCTGGCTACACCTCCAAGCACTTTCTACTCTACATGACAGTGTTTATTGTTTTAATCCAAATGACACAGAATTGTGACATGTACCCACACACTTTCATATGACCCCCAGATCACATGTATCTTTTTTTAAATGCAAACCTTTTTTTAAATCTTTGAATTGTTTTTAAAAAGATAAAACACTCTAGACAATGAATATTTAATACTAATGAATTGAAGCCTGCTGTCTCTATTATGTTCAATGTAATTATTTGTACTGCTAATTATCGGTCAGCTTGGCTGGGCTACTGTGCCCAGACATCTGGTTAAACATTACTCAGGATATTTCTATGTAGGCGTCTTTAAAATGCGATTAAATTTAAATCAGTAGGCTCAGTAAGGAATATTCCTTACCCAATCAACTAAAGTCAGTAACAGAACAAAATCTGATTGATACCTCTAAATTTCACAGATCACCTCTAGATTCTAACTCCAACTTTTCCATCAACTCTGTACTCTGCCAACTGACCTGACCTTACAAGATTTTGAACTCATGGGCTGGGGAGTTAGCTCAATGATTCTGGCGCCTGTCTTGCAAGCGCAAGGACCCGGGTTCGCTCCCCGGTAACCACATAACACACTGGGCGTGGAGACTCACGCCCACCAGCAACCAGTACCACATACCACAGTGCCGGGCATGGTGGCTCATGCCTGTAATCCCAGCACTTGGGAGGCAGAGGCAGGAGGATTGCTGTGATGTGAGTTGGAGGCTGAGCTCAGGGCCAGCCTGAACCACAAAGTGAGACCCTGTCTCAAAAAAAAAAAAAAGAAAAAGATTTTGAACTCATTAAGAATCCATAATCACCAAAGCCAAATCCTTAAAAAATAATTACTCACCCTGTTCTAGTTCTTCCTCCCTCACAGCCTCCTTTCTCTATATATATGTAAACACATTCTGCTTCGTCTGTCTCCCTAAAGCTCTCTAACTAATACAACATTTGTATTTTAGAAACATGATTTGCTTCATTCTTTTAAAGTCCACTCTTGATCAGTAAACTTTTTTGTTGTTTTTTTCCTTTTTGCTTTGCATGTTACCAAAGCACATTTTTAAACTCTTGCATTCAATTTGTTTTTAACCTAAAAGCTATTTTTGTATATGCCATATAAAATTAGTATTATATTGTGCATACTCATCTCTGTAAATTCAAATCACAATAACCTTAAAAATCTGAGTTTTCATTACTTTATCACTCTTTAATGATTCTCAATTTTTTTTTTTTTTTTTGGTCCTAGGACTTCAAAGTATTGTGGATGCTAAGTAACTTTCCATAGGGAGAAAAGCTGTGGCCATTTAGTAACACATTAAAAGCAACTACAAACATTTTACATGTCAATATCAAGAACATATTTTTTTTTTTTTTAGGTTTTTGGAGACAGGGTCTCGCTCTGTGGTTCAGGCTGGCCCTGAGCTCAGCCTCAAACTCACATCACAATCCTCCTGCTTCTGCCTCCCGAGTGCTGGGATTACAGGCGTGAGCCACCACGCCCGGCACTGTGGTATGTGGTACTGGTTGCTGCTGGGTGTGGGTCTCCACGCCCAGTGTGGTATGTGGTTACCGGGGAATCGAACCCGGGTCCTTGCGCTTGCGAGACAGGCGCCGGAACCACTGAGCTAACTCCCCAGCCCAAGAACATATTTTTTAACTTAAAAATATTTTTCAAAACCAAAAATATCTTAGGTAACTTGGTGAAAAAGTGGTACAGCATTTTTCTTTTCAAATGTCTCTTTCATACTTGGCTTAAGCAGAAAACAATGTAATTGTTGGCTGGGGATTTAGCTCAGGTGGTATTGTGCCTACCTTGGAAGCACAAGGGCCTGAGTTTGATCCCCAGTATGGGGGGGTGTCATACACACACATACACACACACAAATGAATATGAATGTTGTATTAGTAAGCGATCTTCAGGGAGACAGAAGAAGCAGAATGTGTTTACACATATATAGAGAAAGGAGGCCATGAGGGAGGAAGAACTAGAACAGGGTGAGGAATTATTTTTTAAGGATTTGGCTTTGGTGATTATAGACTCTTAATGAGTTCAAAATCTTATAAGGTCAGGTCAGTTGGCAGAGTAGGTGTGTGTGTGTGTGTATGTACGTATATATATAGTCAACTATGCTTCTATATATAATCTGATCTTGAATATAATGCTATTTTGGTTGAAATAAATGAAAAAATTCTGGCCTCACACAAATATGCATTTGGAAAAAAAATAAGTATTTTAATAAACTGTGGGTATTACGCTTTGATACTGTACCAAAACTTGAGCTAGTAGTCATTTCTTAAAGGTCAGTTATGGAAATTATTAAAAATATACCAAGAATCAATAAGTAGTAGCTACTTAAACATAAGTTGAAATCTCAAATCATATGAAGAAACAATCTGTACTCTATTATACTTTATTAATTTGTCTTGAACTCTGGGATATTAAAAACAAGTTTTTATAAATCTTTTAGCAATAAAAGAATTGATCATTCAAAAATAATGAGGTATGGGGAATGTAGCTTGATGATACAGTACTGTGAGCAAGGCCCTGGGTTTCATTCCTACTACCTTTAAAAAAAAAAAAGAGAGAGAGAAAGAAACAGATTTCAAGCAAATTTTAAAAATATGAATATATTTCACTATATAATATCACAATTGCTTTTACCACTGATCTCATCAGAAAAGTCTCTATTAGGCAGAAGTAAAGCTCACAGTGCTATCACTCTGAATATGTAATGAACCCGAAGGGCTAAAAAGTCTTGGTTCCCAGCACTTGACATTATCTGGAGGTGGTAGAACCTTTAAAGTGGATTTTATTCAGAGGGAGCTCATCCCCTGAAAGGGATATCAGAATCCCAAGTTCTCCCTCCCTCTTTTCTTGTGCTGGCCTTGAGGTACAAGGGCTCTCTCCATCACTGTTCCTACCATGAAGTGCTGCCTTTCCAGTGGGCTAAAAGCAGTGGGGCCTACCAACTGTAAAAACCTCCAAAATAATGAGGCACCATGACTTTTCCTTTTTATGCTGATACTATAAAGTATTTTGTTACAGTAACAGAAAGCTAATATACATAAAGGTTTCACATTTTCTATAATTTTTATTTTTGCTGAAAGCACAAAATCTAAGTGGTAACAAATAAATTGTTTTATTTGAAATGTAGAATGCTTGTTGTCAAACTATTTTCCAATTTTCAAAATCTGAAAAGTTATAGTTTATCATTCTTTCAACTAAAAATGATATTCTAGGCCAGGTGTGGTGGCTCATGCCTAAAATCCCAGCCCTCGGGAAGCAGAGGTAAGAGGATTGTCGGGAGTTTGATGCCAGCTTGGGCCACATAGTGAGTTCAGGGCCAGGCCAGTCTGAACTACAAAGCAAGACCATGTCTCCAAAAAACAAAAACAAACAAACAAAAGAAATGATATTTCACAGACTGCAGATACATTTCACAACACCCCCACACACACCTGGCAAGCGCACAGTTCCAAGTTTGATTCCCACTACCACAAGAAAATTAATTAATTTAATTAAATAACCACAAAAGCAATGATACATTGAGGGACAGTTAATTTTAAAATGACATGCCTTTAAAAAAGAAATTCTAATTCATACAGAACCTACAGTTGTAAAAGCATTTTCCCTTGAGAAACTATTGCACTTTGGTATAAACAGAACTTTATACATATTTCTCATTTCATCACACAGATGAAGTAGTTTAAAAAAACAGGTATGTACTCAAGGCTCAAGATTTAATAAAATTACTATTATTGTTCTGGCTCAAGGACATTCTTTTTTTAAAAATTTTTTTATTCTGAAATAGGTACATTTCATATATGTATCATGATCACACTCAACATTGACAATATGTACCAGTATATGACATGACTACTCAAGGACATTCTTAAGCAAAACTAGGATTTTCTTTTCTTTTCTTTCCTTTCCTTTCTTTTTTTCTTTTCTTCCTTTCTCTTTTGCTCTCTCTTTCTCCCTCCCCTCCTGCACCCTTTCTTTTCTTTTGCTTTTTTTTTCTTTTGTATTCTTTTCTTTTTGTCATTACTCAGCAAGGACTCAGGACCCTTGCTTGTACTAAGCAAGTATTCTACCAATGCACAACACTGTCAGCCCTTAAACTGGCTTTTCCTTTCCTCTCTTTCTGAGTTGTTGCTGTTTTGAGGTTAGGGGGGTTTTTTGTTCGTTTTTGTTGTTGTTGTTTGAGACAAGGTCTCACTTTGTAGTTCAGGCTGGCCCTGAGCTCAGCCTCCAACTCACATCACAATCCTCCTGCCTCTGCCTCCCAAGTGTAGGGATTACAGGCGTGAGCCACCACGCCTGGCACTGTGGTATGTGGTACTGATTGCTGCTGGGTGTGTCTCTACACCCAGTACTGTATGTGGTACAGATCGAACCCAGGGCCCTTGCACTTGCAAGACAGGCTCCGGAACCACTGAGCTAAATCCCCCACCCTTGAGATTAGGTTTTACTATGTATTCCAGGCCAGCCTTGAAATCACTACAATCCAGTCTTGACTTGACCTCAGGTCAATCCTCCTGCCTTTGCCTCCTCAGTGCTTCAATTACAGGCATGTGCCATCACATCCAGTCAAACTGGCTTTTCTAAACAACAACAACAAAAAACACCTATAGATGAAAAATACATTTACTACTAACTACCATACTTGATACCCTCCCATGACTGATGTAAGCAGTTTTTACCATAGCTGCTTTGACACTGTCAATGCAAATGTTAACTCTGGAAAAAAGGCAAATTAACCTCTTGATATTTTTATTAAAATAGTTTTATCTTATAAACCAGCTAAAAAGCTCTAAGAATCATACTGGATACTCCCTGTTAGGGAAATTTTTAATAATCTTACACTTGTTGGCCTTTTTTATTCCACACAAATTGATTTGAAAATATTTTTTAAATATACTAAATCTAGTATATGATCAACATGATCAAGAGAGCTACCTAAAGTTTTCAATTAAAATGTGAAAATGTGGGCCAGGGATTTAGCTCAGTGGTTCCAGTGTCAGCCTCACAAGTGCCAAGGTCCTGAATTCGATCCCCAATACCACATAACACAACACCTGGTGTGGTGGCTCAAGCCTGTAATCTCACACACCACAATGCCAGATGTGGTGGCTCATGCCTGTAATCCCAGCACTCAGGGGAGCAAAGGCGGGAGGATTGCTGAGTTCGAAGCAGTTCAAGACCAGCCTGAACTACAAAGTGAGACCCTGTTTCAAAAAACTTTAAAAAAGGGGCTTGGGATTTAGCTCAGTGGTTCCTGTGCCTGTCTTGCAAACCCAAGGCCTGGGTGGTAACCACAACAATACTGGGCGTGGAGATTCACGCCCAGTAGCAATCAGTACAACATACCACAGTGCCAGGAGTGGTAGCTCATGCCTATAATCCCAGCACTCGGGAGGCAGAGGCAGAGGCAGAGGCAGGAGGATTGCTGTGATGTGAGTTTGAGGCTGAGCTCAGGGCCAGCCTGAACTACAAAGCAAGAGACCCAGTCTCAAAAAAAAAAAAAAAAAAAAGAAAAGAAAAAGAAAAAACCACTAAGAAAGAAAGAAAATGTATTTTTCAAATCCAGCCTACAGTATTCAAAAGAACTGATTCCTACTACTACAAATAGAAACATTCTCCTTGGGTACTAAAAAGAGAAACAGTTAATCTGTATTACTAAACTGGCATACTTGTTGTCATAATTAAATGCACAAATAAAAATATGATACAAAAAAAGCTTTTTTTAAATCAAATTCTAGGCTCAAAAACAAAACAAGAAGGTTTACTACCTCTGTTATACTCACTTTCTGTTTATGCTGCTGTAAGAGGTTGTCCAGATTGTGCCGCCTTTTATAGTTAAAATAGAAGTTTTTACACTGAGCTTCACTTTTAGTTCCTACCATTTTGGCAATTGCTGCCCAGTTACGACCGTGTTCTACCAGACCTGTATTTTCAAAAAAAGAGATTAAACATTAGTTGAATAGTCACATGAGTAAGCAAGGAAGAGAATATAAATCAAGTTAATCAATGTTTCCATAAAAATTAACATTAACAATGTGCTTTCAATTGTTCATATATTTTAATCCTTACTGAAATATTTCTGACACAAAACTCCTTTTAGCTCTGTATTTCTTACCAATTTCTTACAAAAGGTTAATCCACAACATGTTACATAGTTTAGCCATAGAGTTAGGATACTTCTGCTCCCCAACATTCTATCTTAGTACAGAAAGAATGGCTATTATAAAACAAATCAAAAACTGCTATCATCAAAAAAATGAAATGCTGGGCCAGGGATTTAGCTCCATGGTTCCAGCACCTGTCTTGCAAGCCAAGGGCCCAGGTTCGATCCCTGGTAACCACATAAATACTGGAGACTCACGCCCAGCAGCAATCAGTACCACAAATCACAGTGCGGGGCGTGGTGGCTCACACCTGTAATCCCAGCACTCGGGAGGCAGAAGCAGGAGGATTGCTGTGATGTGAGTTTGAGGCTGAGCTCAGGGCCAGCCTGAACTACAAAGCAAGACCCTGTCTCAAAAATAAAATAAAATAAAATGCTGACAAAGCTGTGGGGGAAAAGTCATCACGTCATATTATTTATTGGAGAAAATGTAAACTGGAACAAAACACCATGGAAATCAATATTTAGGCTCCTCAAAAATCTAAAACTATAAATTCTATTAGCCCAGTTACTTTCACTTTAATTATCTTCTCAAAAAAGTTTTAACTCTTCATGTTAAATGATGTACTGTATTAAAACATTGCATTATAGACACATACATATCCATGTTTATGACAACAAACAATTCATATCCATGTTTATGACAGCTGACTCTTGGTAGTGCCCTGTATATTCAATGAACAGATGAATGGATAAAGAGTATGTGGTATTTTGGCACAATGGAATACAAATTTGAACTATTTGTAGTAAATAGATCCACACTGAGACTATATAGTTATGTAAGGTAAATCAGACATAAAAGATTAACTATTTCATGGTTTCTCTTACATGGGAAACCCAAAATATGAATAACTTAGAGCAAAATAGAAGACAATAGGGCTGAAAGTGGCAGCACATGCCCATAACCCCAGCACTTGGGTAGCAGACTCAGGAAGATTGTGATGAATTTGAAGCGTGGACTACATAGTGAGTGAGACTCTGTCTCAAAAAAAAAAAAAAAAAAAAATGGAGAGAAAAGGAAACAGAGAGATGAATCTTTTGCAAATGGGAAAAGTATTTAAAAATGGAGGGAGAGGAAGGAAAGGGGAATAAATAAAATTAAGACATACTAATTATATGTCTGTACTTCTTACAGTAAATATAAACATAACACACTGCAAACATATTTTAATAGAAAAATATATATCAACCATTAACAGTTAATACAAAAACTTCACTTATAATCAGCATTAGTTACCAGCCAATTCATTCAGTACCCTCAAAAATATTTAAAGTGCTTTTGTTTTAATACATTACAAAAACCTATGCAACTTAATACATCTTATCAATATATATATAAATATATATACCTATGTGTAAAGATTACAAGTATACAAATGCCTATGTATATACGTAGATAGCTCCTGAGATTAAACCCTTATATAACAGAAGTACTCAAGCAGGAATCCACAATACAAATTTAACAATTTATAAATAAACACTCAAGGTTAACTCAAATAGCTTCATCAACAAAGAAAATAGAATCTTGCTTGATATATGAGAAGGAGAGTGTTGAACATAAACACTCATACATAGTTATATCTACATTAAAATGATTTTATGAACAGCTAATATTTCCTTACTAAACAATACCACTTGATGATGAAATGAATGCTTAACTACTGTTATGTTTTATACCTAACACGTCCTCCAAAAGTCTCATAAGTTGGAAAGTGAATGGATCAAGAAGGTATCATACTCATTCTACTCCTGCTCAACATGTGCTCATGTGTTCATGCGCTTTTAGGAGGTGAGTCAGGTTGAAGGGGTGGGTCAGCCGTGTATCAGCTAGAAGAGTATATTCTTTTTCCCACCTTCACCCTTCTTCCTTCCTCTCTGCTTTCTAGATGCCATGGGTTGAACAGCTCTCCTCTGCCATGCTTTCTAGCATGCTACTTCTGCCTTGGACCTAGCCAACTGTGAATTAATTGCTCTAAAACCATGTGCTAAAATAAGCTTCTATTCCTTTATATTACATGTGTCAGGTATTCTGTCACAGCAATGAAAAACTTACTAATATAACAACCAAAGAGTTATCTTTCTTAAAGTTAACCATTAATTATTTATGCTATTAGAAATTCTTACTCAATTTCAAATTATAGTACATTAATTACCAAAGAGAGACAAACACAAGATCCAAAGAATTCCAGAGTAAATGAACTATGCAAGTAGCTGAAACAGAATTGAAACCTATGTCTGCTCAGACAGAAAACATGTTCTCTCCTCTAAATCACACAATTTCTTAGTGGTACACAATCATAGATCTAATCAAATCCAAACTGACAAAGAAGATACTATTGTATTTAGTGCTACTTTAATAAAAATACAGACTTTATATTAAAATTCGCTCAAAAATATCAACAGCATATAATCACAACTATTCTGAAAAATTGAAAATAGCTACTTATATCTAATGATACTCAAAATAAAACTGCATCAAGAATCTTAAAACTCTCAATTTTGTGCACCTAAATGTGTCACACAAAGAAAAAAAAATATTAAAACTCTTAAAAGTAAAAGTGTCTTATGGAATGATACACCACCAAAAACTCTTAAATTTGCTTCACAATTCTACTTACTTCTATGGAAGAACTTTTTAATCTTTCCCAACTAAAAAAAAAATAGTTCCTTATCACACATTATTATATTTCTAAATATTTTTAGAAAAAATAAAAACAAACCTTACGGAGTCCAAACTACCCTATTATACTTTACCTTTTTTAGCAACTTCCATCTCTTCTTCTGTCCATCGTGAGGTCTCCACAGGCTCTGTGGAAACTGAAATAAAAAAATGAAAACCCAGTAAATCTGAGAAAAACAAAGTTAATTCCTTCATTCAGATGAACATATAATTTATAACTTATCTAATATAAAGCATGTTTAAAGCAATTAGTGAAAGAAACTATGGAAATTGGATGTTCTCAGTATCTTCTTCACCAGCTAGACATAGAAGTTCCATGCTTCTCGATGTTGTCAAAAGTTCCATCCACATCTATGTGCTTGAAAACCTTTAGCTTCATTTGATAAAGTCCCACTGCAACCATGCCTTCCCACCTTGCAGATCTCCATTCTTTGTCTCCTGCATATGAAAGTAAAAACAATCCTCTTCCTTCCTGTCCAGGCATAGTCTCCTTTCCTCTTCTCTAAACTCACTTTACTCATTCCTCAGCGTCTGGCCTCCAGTAGGGATGGATCATGTACTGTGATTTTGCTTTATTAAGAAAAAAACCCTGAAAATATGCAGCCTGAGGTAAGCTTCCGACAAGCCCTTTTTCAATGAACAGTTCTACCACCCACCCAATAACTTGAATTAAATCTCCTCAGACTAATTTTTAAATTCTCTGTCATTTACTACTCATACCCAGAAAAATGTAACACTAATCTCCTGAATCCATCCCTTTCTACAATATCCTCCTGCCTCTAGCCCTTAGCTTCTCTAAACTGTCCTCTACAACTGCCATCTCATCATAAGTTAAAGTACAAGTCTAATCAGAGCAGTTCTCTACTTTGAAATCTTTGCAAGGTCCCTCCTTCGTAAGCAAATCAAGATAAAGCTAAAACAAAAACAATCATGTTCTTCCCCAAGCCTATCTTTCAATCACCTTTCTACTAAGTTCCCTCATATCATTCTTGTCATTCCTATAATATGTTGTCTTTCCTACTTCATGTTATGATAAAATTAATACCATTAAACTACCTGTGGTACTTCACATTAACAAAATCCTTTCATAGATTAATGAAATTCTTCCTAAGAGAGAAAAATATGTTTAAATTCTTATGCCCAGTAAACCTCTGCCTAAGAATTTAGTGCTGTAAAAAAAAAAAAAAACAGAAAATGCTATATATATTCCACCGCCACCATTATAGTGTTGTGTGTTTTTTTTTTTTTTAGGTTTTTTGAGACAGGGTCTCGCTTTACAGTTCAGGCTGGCCCTGAGCTCAGCCTCAAACTCACATCACAGCAATCCTCCTGCCTCTGCCTCCCGAGTGCTAGGATTACAGGGGTGAACCACCACGCCCAGCACTGCGGTATGTGGTACTAGTTGCTGCTGGGCATGAGTCTCCATGCCTAATATTGTATGTGGTTACCGAGGATAGAACCCAGGTCCTTGCGCTTGCAAGACAGGAGCCGGAACCACTGAGTTAAATCCCCGGCCCCCTATAGTGTTGTCTTAAAGGGAAGCAGAGGGCAGCTTGGCACTAAGGCAGTAATACACAAATATTTAAATAAGTCATGCCTGGAGACCAAACTGCCAACATTGCACAACCACCTAATAAAAATTTAGATTACTTAGAAATTCAAAAAATATCAAAGTGTCATGCATTCCAGGATTCCAGCTAGCTGTACAGGGTAGCAAGATTAAGGATGTTGTATTTTCAAAAGAGTTGGGTGTTAAGTTTGAAAATTTAAAGACCAGAATTCAAAATTATTTCTAGGTAGTAAATATTAGAGATCTCTGTCCTATTCTACATCTGAAACAGAATTCGAAAAAAGAAATTACAGTCTGATCATTCTGAACTCTTCCCACTCACCAGGTTCAGGTGGCGGTGGCAGAGGTGCAGGAGGCTCTTCAGTGGCTGCTGCGGCTGCAGCACTGGCAGCTGCAGCTTCATTTGTCATGGACCTGGTGATTCGGCCCTTCCTGCGTCCTTGACTATTGGCAGTCTTTCGCCCCCTGGGCGTGGCCTGCTCTCTAGACTCTTCAGTTTCTTCTGTTGTACCTTCTGTCTTGTCCTTTTCCTTGGTATTTTCTCTGGAAACAAAAGCAAATGAAAATATGTGAGTATATATAGAAGAACTAAAAGTATAGGGCCAGGGATTTAGCTTAACGGTTCTGGCACCTGCCTTGCAAGCACAAGGGCCTGAGTTCGATCCTCCATAAACACATACAACAATGCCTGGCATGGTAACTCATGCCCACCAGCCATCAGTACCACATACTATAACGCTGGGAATAGTGGCTCATGCCTGTAATCCCAGCACTCGGGAGGCAGAGGCAGGAGGACTGCTGAGTTCGAGGGAGAGTTCAGGACAAGCCTGAACTATAAAGCAAGACCCCGTCTCAAAAAAAAGAAAGTATATATATATAGGAATTAACATGTATTACATTTAGGTACCAATTTCCCATAAGGAATGTAAACATGTACTATACACATATACTAACAAAAATCTTTAAAAGTATACATATATTAAAGAAAATTGTGGTTTTTGAACGTACTTCAAATAGAAAGTAAATACATCTACCAACTTTCTTCTGAAAAATTGTATCATGCCATAATCCAAAATAGCTTTGAGCAGCTTGAATTATTATTATTTGGAAAAGGCAGTACTGGAGATTGAACCCAAGAAGTGCTAAGCTACACCTCCAGCCTCTTTTGGTAACGCATTTGTTTTATTTAATTTTAAAACAGTATTCATTAAATGGGCCAGGTTCACTTCAAACCTAGCACCTCTACCACACGAGAAGGGAGAACCGCAGAACTGCATCCTGGAGTGGAGGCATGTGTCACTACACTTGGCACATTCAGATATTTCACAACACTGAAATCACACATTAATGTCGTCAAAATTTAACTGCATTTCAAAGCAAATTACTTAAAACCAAGAACATTCCAGAGGAAATCACAGATTAAATCAAAAGCCAAGGCAATGGGTTATACTAAAAGGTAGTGCCCCAGGTTTTCTGCCTTTGCTTTGCATTGTCATATCTTCTTGACATGTTCCTATTCTGTAGTAATAATCCACAATACTGTTTTCAAACCAGACTCAATATTCTGAGTTCTTTCCAAAGTCAATTATGCACAAACAAGGCAGTAGAGATTGGACTCATAGTTAAAAGAATGATCTCCGGGGCCAGCATGCCTAGGTCTGGAACAGAGCTCTGTGATTTACTAGTGATGACTGTGGGAAAGCTGCCCTACCTCCAAGAGCATCACATTTCTCATCTGTAAAGTGAGGATAATGACAGAGCTGCTGTAAGGACTAAAGAAATTAATTTTATAAGAAGTGTCCACAACAGTGCCAGGACATATGGGTCTGGTGTTATTAAGACTAAACTTCTCTCAGGCTTTAATGTACTCAACCTCATCTCTAGTACTTAGGGAAAACTCAATAAATGGTAGTCATTATTAATAGCAATAGCAATATAAGAAATACTACAAAACCATTCTCTGTAGCATTTATTTCTCATGGTTGCTGCATTTAGAAATAAGGTACATTTTTGCAAATGAATTGATTAACACTCAAAAGAATCCATTATTCTTGCTTACTGGAAGATGCTGATTATTTTCAAAATTGTCTACTTTAAGTAAAGACCTGTTATGGTTTACCAAGTTGCAAATTTTTTTCCCCCAAACATTTCAAGAATGATTCCTTCTGGGCCAGGGATATAGTTCAGTGGTTTCACTGCCTGTCTTGCAAGCGCAAGGACCCGGGTTTAATCCTCGGTAACCACATTAACAATAGTGGGCGTGGAGACTCACCCCAGCAGCAATCAGTACCACATACCACAGTGCCGGGCGTGATGGCTCATGCCTGTAATCCCAGCACTTGGGAGGCAGAGGCAGGAGGATTGCTATGATGTGAGTTTGAGGCTGAGCTCAGGGCCAGCCTGAACCACAAAGTGAGACCCTGTCTCAAAAAAAACCAGAATGATTCCCTCCTTTTCATCCTTAAATTAAAGGTACATTGTGTAATTGTGTAATTCTTCTGCTTTCTTTAATCCTTATCAATTGGCTTCTATTTTACAGTCTCCATTTTGCCAACTTCATCAGCAGCATAGTCAAAAATAAAAGCTTTATCAAAAGTTACCAATGACTTACAAACTGAAAAAAATCAAACTATCTTTTCTCAGTTCTCATTATATTAAATTTTTCTGCTACAATTGCAGATAATTCTTCCTTATATCCTGCTTTCTGCTTAGGTTTTGAAATATCCCTGTTGCTAACTTCCCATACATCCTAAAGGAATCTCCTTATGTTCTATTAGGTAGGGGAGCATACCCTTGAAGTGCTGTGAGTTATCCAACACATCTATCTATTCCACCAGAATATCAACCTATCTTTGGACTCAATTTATTTCTTGAGGAATGTAAAAATAATTAACTGTGTTACGTACATATGTATTAACTCCCACAGAGGATGTAATTATTGTGTACTACACATATGTATTAATAAAACCATTAACCATAAAAAAAAAAAGACCCAAAACATTTTTTTAAGAAACAGACTTGTCTTCTCAATCAGCTGCTAGAATAGGCATTTAGAACCAAGGATTTAACTCAGTGGTGCCAGTATCTGCTTCACTATGGCAAAGTTTCAAGTTCAATCCCTGGTACCAAAAACAAAATAAAACACAAAAACAGAAATTAGAATAGCCATTTAAATTTCCCATCCATAGAAACTCAATAAATGTAAAAACATGCTAACCCCTACCATTCTTCTTCTTGTCTCACCTCATTCTCTCCATAATCACTCAGGTTTATAGATTTAATACCTTTAACGTTCTCCCTGTTATGATTTATAAATATCTAAATACTCTGCCAAAGCCTCCTACACTCAAATGTGGGGCTTCTGGGAGGTAAACAGATCATGCAGAAGTGATTCTCATCACTGGATTAGTCCAATGATTTTATAGCTAAATTGATTTGGGAGTAAAGCTTGGTCAGAGGAAGCAGGTCACTGGAGGGTGGCCTGAAGTGTTTATCTCATTATCTCCTTTCTTAATCTTCATCTCTCCTTCTCTCCCTCCCTCCCTTCCTTCCTCCCTGACTCCCCTGCCTCCCTCTCTCTCTTTCTCACTTCCCCTTCTCCCTCCCTCTCTTATTTCTGCCTCCATGCCACAAGCTGTTTCTCTTCTTCCATGCCCCTCAGCTGTGTGACTCTGCTTTGGAGCCAGTTGACCATAGACAGAAACTCCTCCAAGCTATAACCCAAAATAAATCTTACCTCCTTTAAATTGTAGGTGTTGAGTATTGTGCCTTAGCAACAAGAAAGTAACTAAGACACTCCTTTTCCTTTACTTTCTATATATGACCTAAAGCCAAGTTTTGATTATTTCATCTTAGTAATGTTACTCCCACTAATTCTACCATTTCTATTTCTGAACAAGAACAGTGGTATTCCAATCCTGATTTTGTTTAATGGACTTTCTGATTTCTAAATGTCCAACTTACTCATTCTACA
This sequence comes from Petromus typicus, assembly GCA_004026965.1. Taxonomy (NCBI): domain Eukaryota; kingdom Metazoa; phylum Chordata; class Mammalia; order Rodentia; family Petromuridae; genus Petromus; species Petromus typicus. The sequence continues at coordinate 43,694 of PVIR01012305.1, forward strand.
GTGCTAATGGATAAATATTCTAACAGTATAGCTGGGTAAATAAAGTACTCCATCCATTCTGAGTCCTATCTACTTAATTCTCAAACATACCTATACAGTCTAACATATTAGCCTTCACTGAGACTCTATATAATCTATTCCAGATCCAACTTCCACTTTTATTCGCAGGCACATTATGATCCAGTCTAAAACACTCAGTACCTACTGGTTCTCAACACAGCATAGCTGTTCATGTTGTTCTCTCTACTGTACTATGCTAATCATGTGCTCTATCATCAAGTACACTCAACTATCTAAACAGAAGTAATCTCAACCATTCTCAATCTTCCAAAATATACTGATTCTACTCATTTCTTACTTCCACACTTACTTTCTTAAATACTACTTACTCATTACCTCATTTTCCCCTATGAGATCATAAACTATCTAGGAAATAATGTATATCTTAAGTACTTTTCGCATCCTTCCTAAAACCTACCCCACACAAGTAATAAATACTTATTAAATATTTAGAGAATATTACTATAACCTATCCTTCTTAAAGTAGTACTCTTACCTCGAAAATAATCTCCCCACTCCATACCAGAAATCAAACTCAGAACTTTGTACTTGCCAGGCAGATTTAGTACCACTGAGGTAAATCCCCAGCCCAGAAAATAAATTTTTAAGTTAAACCAGAATTTATATGCTGGAATACTCCATTTCTTTCTTTTTTTTGAGACAGGGTCTCACTTTGTAGTTCAGGCTGGCCCTGAGCTCACCCTCAAACTCACATCACAGCAATCCTCCTGCCTCTGCCTCCCAAGTACTGGGATTACAGGCATGAGCCACCACGCCTGGCACTGTGGTATATGGTGCTGGTTGCTGCTGGGCATCCACAACCAGTATTGTATGTGGTTACGGGGGAATCGAACCCAGGCCCTTGCACTTGCAAGACAGGCGCCAAAACCACTGAGCTAAATCCCCGTCCCAATACTCCATTTCTTAATCATGCTAAATAACTATCAGGTTGTGCCTGATTGATTTCTTTACTAATATTTCACTTTCAACAAATTCAGCTCCATTATTTAAAAACATAACTAGCATGTTTATTTAACTCCAATTATTTAACTCACTTAGAGTCCTCCTTCTCATCCTTTTCTTCTTCATCTTTCTTTTCTTCTTCTTTTTTGTCTGTTTTTTCTGTTTTATCTTCTTCCTTTTCTTCTACTTTTTCTTCTTGTGAGGGACGGGCAATTTGCTGCTAGAATGAAACAACATTTGTAAGATACAAAGGTAAAAGAAGCAGCTTCTCAAACTGTGATAAATTATAACACCAATCCAAACTTTGAAATGATCAGATGTTTATCATTTATAATGTAACTGGTGATCGTGCATTAAAAATCAGTCCAGCACTTTTAA